>JAVTVY010025785.1:0-102486 GCA_036873755.1 Hanleya hanleyi
GAATACTTTTAATCGCAGTCATCTTCAGGGATAAATTATAATATAAATTATATTCCTACATTGTGAAACACCATGCCAGAAAATACTGGCTCGCGTGCGAGTCGAACTCACGACTTAGTGGATACTATCCCACTGCTCTGCCAACTGAGCTACCGAGTCCAGTTGGGGACAGCTCGCCAATTGAGTCCATTACATAAGTACGCGGCCTATTGCCACGATAGCAAGTTAATGTTGGATATATATTCGAAGATGCAATGTTTCGACTAATAATTGCAATCATCTTCAGGGATAAATTATAATATAATTATATTCTTACAGGAATACAATGCTTGAGTTTTCTGAAGGATATTTGGATGGCTGAGATACTTCGAATTTTATCAATGTATAAAAAATCGACCAAAAATCGAAAATAGTGTTCAGTTAATTTGTTGAAGGCTTGTTGTCTGGGCAAAGTCATCAATCGAACGAACAATTAAGAACTTAATGTTTGAAGTCTGTCGAATTCAGATAACATCATGTTTATCAACTCAGATTATTTTTGTAATCATGAAGAATTAAAATTTATAATATTATTTACATGTATATTGATCGAATATGTTGTCTTCGCAATAAAAAAGCGGATGGGTGAGAGTCCAGGTGGAAGGCAATAAGTCAACCCTATCTGACTTTTACGGCTTGCCTTGAACTGCAGGCTGGCTGAAGTAATTGCTGGTCCAACCCCGTAATATTTTCGTTATCCCGGAGAAAAGACAGCTCAAACTTCCCACTTTATATGTTTGGGCCAAGCCCTACACGAAAATGTAAACGAAATTCAAAATTGCTGCAGTGATGACGTGACATTGACGCCATTTTCACAAAAGATATTAGTCGGTCGATTTTTCGAATTAATGCAATTTTATTCAGCAATTTTGGATTTGTATATGATTCTCGACTCCTAGGGATTTTCCCGATGAATTCAAAGACCCCAGTATGAAAATCTACACCGCCACAAAGTTTCAGCTTTCATGTATTCTCCGTTTCGGAGAAGGAGAGAAAAGTTCACTAGATACCTCAGACAGGCCATACCGGTTATGATCAAATTAGTCAAAATCCGTGATACTGGCCAGCATGTCATATTAATTCACAGGTGATTTTCTGGAGTGTAATGCATCTAACCGGACGGGGGGGAAAATGCCGTCAACTTCAAGACTTGATTCACCAAACCATCTTACAGTAGTGCTGTTAGGTTCTAATTTCCTTTGAAAGTGCCCGCGATTTAACCCTATCTGGCCTGGTGGACTTGGGGTGTACCGCAGCTTGTAAAGGGGTGGAAAGTGCCCCTATAGATTTCAGCTATCTCTAAGACTAGAGTGCTGAGACTCACCACACTATATCTTTGGGTCAAGCCCTATCAGAAAATATAAAACATCACGGATGGCCGTCCAGGTGACGTCACAGTAACGCCATTAAATAAAAAGGCAAGTTTTGGACAATTTTTCGGTCATGTTTTTATTTTTTATTTATTTATGTGGTTTCTCCGTAAAAACTGCATGATAAATTAGTAAATAATGATAAATGTAAATAAAATAAATGTGTGCCACTTTTCCCCGCAGAAAGGTTGGAATTTAGAAGAAAAAACCATCGCCAGTTTAAATTTGCTCATGATCATCTGGAAGTTATGCAACCTCCATATGATAAACAAGTCACGGAGTTTCAGCTCTTACGTATTGGTCGTTTCGAATATAGGATAAAAAACCCAGTAGGTGTAGGAAAGTGACCCACATCCCCCCCCCCCCAGGCCAGGTGGGGTTAAAGTAGACGAAACGACAAACATGACTGCAATGGAGTAAGCAACAAAAACACAGCGAAGGTATTTTGCATACAACATTCGAAAGCGAGTTTCAAAATTCCATTTCAACAAGGTATGTTATCCTAGTTTATCGCAGATTACGTTGGTCCAATTAAAAGAAAAGATGGCATCTTTTTTATCCACAACTTCGTGGATGGCTATAATTGAAAGGGAATGGGTCTTCATACATTTCGAATGTGCAAATTAAAGTAAATGTCGTAGGCGTCCATTGTATAAACTGCGCGTTTTAGTTATAATTGCAATACTGATACCATATACGAAGGTGTTCAGCAAAATTTTGCGCAATTCATGTTGACAAGACACTTGTCTGCTTCGCAGGATAATGACGGTATATATCGGCGACGACAGCGAATACAGCGAGTCAACAATGAATCCATTCATAATCAAGGTTAACCGACTGATTGCATACTAGACATGCTTTGTGTGTCATTACTGATTTGAACATAATCCAGACCTTTCATAATTGGGTACGCTGTCCCGCATTTTTCCAATTCCCGCACAATCACCTGGCGTAGGAGGCTGGAGAAAAAACTTAATCCCGATTAATGAGATGGCAGATATCAAATGCACTCACATCCATATAAAGAACTAAAGCCTAATTGGATCCATAGACTACGTCATCAAAGCAAAGTATGTGAGTCTTTTACTGTGAGTGGTTGTTGGTCAGTGGCCTTCACCGCTGATCTTTGGACCTCACTTTTGGCACTCGAAACCTCGCATTCAACTACGACATCGATTCTTTAATTTTCAGTGGCCTTTCGTTCATCTTTTGACATCTGTTGGTTTGTGTTTGTCATAAGCGTGAGGTATTATGGCTCATAATACCATGCCATAATCCTCATGGTGGCCATATGAACAGCCACAACCAAAGCGTGACTGAGATACACCATTCTCTAAATGACGACTTTACAACTAATATTATGAATTAAGAATACTGATCAGCGATACGGATTTGCTATTTTTGGAACATCATGATGTCTTGCCGGCATAATTGAAAACTGTTAACCGCTTCTCTCTTGCAGGAAACTAGCCTATTTTTATGTATACTATGATTGTCTTTTTGAATTTGGTGCTAATACTGTTATATGGAATATGTCTTTGGATTATGTACGCGGATATTCTTTAATGGACGACGGCTGAATTATAAGTGACGGACCAGACGCTTGTAATTCCTGAAGTTTGATCACAATCCACAGTATTGTATTGGATGATGTTCCCTGTTTGTGGCAGAGGGGAGGCGGTGGGACACAATGATTTTGACCTATTCCTTTGGCAATCGTCTGCAACTGATGTATCACTATAAAAAAAGAATTTTACTGCTTTCATGATTTCAGGCCACAGTTACCTTGACTTACATTTTGGAACACGATACCTGCTTGCACCATAGTTAACCTGGTAAATTTGAGAGAAATCGGTCGATTTGTTAAAAATGTAAGAATCTAATTAACAAGAAGGAGGAAAATTTATATTCCATAGTACTTCGGTGGCTACAGCTGACGTATTATCTTTAGCGTCGAGATAAACGGATTGTATACTTTTAGTAGTGAATGAGTGAATAAGACTCCACCCCGCTCCATACACTGCACAAATTTTGAGTAAAGGTTTACTTGCTTACTGTTAACATATATTTATATGAGTAGATGATAAAACTAAATATGTAAACATAACCCATTTAATGTAGATAGGCATTTATTTATGTAAACGTTAAACTGAAGTACGTAAACATTTGCTTAGTCAGTATGGAACAGGGTAAATTTGTCTACTTAATTTAGTGAACATTTTCATGCAAAGTTATACTTATGAAAATTTGTCTACTTAATGTAGTGAACGTTTTGATGCAAAGTTATACTTATGTAAATTTGTCTATACTTAATTTAGTGAACATTTGCAGGCTAATTAGTTATACTTATGGAAATTTGACTACTTAATGTAGTGAACATTTCCATGCAAAGTTATACTTGTGGAAATTTGCCTATACTGAATGTAGTTACCGGTAACTTTTTCATGTAAAGTTTAACTTATGGAGTTTGTTATGTTTCGCAAAAGAGGACATGAAATAAAAAAAAATGCACATCTATGTGTGGCGTTGCATATTTATTGCACGGTTGGGGAGGGAGTCATATGGTTATAATACGGCAGCAAACATAATTTGAGTGTGAATGGAACGGTGTGCTCACGCGGAGGACGTTTTCAACGCTCAGCGGGTGGTCAAAAGCAGGGGAGACTACTCGAGTGTCTGGAGATGGCGCTGTCGTCTGCAGGGTTTGTACGCCGGGAGGAAACGAGAGACGAAGGGGCTGTGCAGGTAAATTCAGGCTGTAAATTTCTGGATTTCACAACAAGCATTATGATTTAACACCTGAAATAACTTCTGTAATGTTCTTTAATATATTATGCATGTATCAAACTGTATTTATGATCTGCATGTGTTAGACAAACGAAGATGACACAGAATTCAATTCCAGTTCACATGGTCACTGATGGCAATGGTGACGCTATTATGTAGGTCATAAGTTATTCGCGGCAAACTTTAACTGATTTAAGTACACCTATACTGAAATTTGTCAACTTTATGCAAAAAACGTAAAAGTTTTACTGACTTTGTTTAAGGTTTATGGAATTTTGTAAAACTGTGTCATCAGTAGGGAATGGTCACATCATCTATGTTACGCCTGGGATAAAAAAATGAGAGATTTTGGTTACTCCATCGTACTGAGCTCAGAATGTTATTCTCGCTTGTGCACACAAATCAGTTTTTGATAAAACTTTAACATCATTTTGCATAATATAATAGCGACTTATTTTTCTTGTTGCTGTCATATTCTTGTGTGGAGTGGGCCAAAAATGAAAAACATTTGATGTGTTTGACACTATTTTTTTCTTCTTCTCTACTTCACAAGTTGGGGTTGTGTCAGGGATGGAAATAAGGGTCAGTGATCAGCAGCAATAACCGATCAAATTTTGATGAAAATGACATGGTCGCAATATGGAAAAGTAGTTTTGCTGATCAAAAATGAATGAGTGACTGATCAAAGTATTTTTCCTTACTTCCAACCCTGTATCTGTGAACTTTGTGACTTACACAATATTTTCCCCAGCATCACTGTTTTTAAATAAACTTTAAAACACTGCATATGCAGCTGAAACTTTAAACAATGATTATGTTTTAGACTATTGTCCTTATGGATTGAGACCAAATTACCATTGTCAGGGATTCATACACATCCAGTTTTGTCACCGAATTTAGTTAAAAACTGAATCTGTGCAATTAAAAACTCAAATGTACACATTTTGAATAGAAAAAACTGAAGTTCAGTTGAGGGAATTTTGGAAATACCTTTTGAATTAAAATGTTCTCATGATCTTACACACTTGGAAAATAGGGTTCATGTAGGGTGATTTATAGAACCTTATGATTCTATTTTGAACCCCAGGGTTCATTCCGTTAAAAAATGGTTCAATGACTGGTATTAAGGTTCATCGATTGGAGGGTGCTATATTGAACCCTCGGAGTTTATGTAAATCAGTCTTTTTATTATTATTTATTATTATTATTATTGATCCGAAGATAATTCAAAATAATGTGTTTCTATACTACAGTCGTAACATCGTGCTCCGAGTGAAATTTATCGCTGAGAAAAAGATCACGTGTGCTCGGGAACTTCAACATTGACGGGAAACAGAAGCCATCCTCGTCTGCAACATTCGTGGCGCAGCACAGTGTACAATTCTATCGGAAACGTTGAAGGATTGCAGGTATGTAAAACTTGTCAAAAGGTAATCGTTGTTTCGTTAAAGACATGTTTATTAAAATAAATAACAAACTTGTGTTAGAAGACGTATGATTTTATGATTTTCCAAATTCCCATCAATCACTGTACATCCATGCTGTTTCAACTTCCATTCAAGTAGGCCCTACGAACAGCGGGTGTTGATCACTCATGACAGCGCCGGTTTGCTGAAATTTATTTCTTTATATTATATTTCTTTTCAATTTGAATAAAATAATAAAAACCTTGTTTAAACACCATATCCTGGGTCAAGAACGAAGGTCACATGATGCATCTAGTTGGAGCTCTTTGACGTATGAAGGTAATCATGTGACTTTGAGACAAAGTTTTGGAACTGTAAGTTTGTTCGATGCATGAGAAATATCTTCATCAAGTTTGAAAGCCTCACTGACTGACAGGTGAGTTGAAAAACTCACTGTCCCCGGAAAATAACCATAAGTGTGGCATAACACAAAATAATAATGATATGCAAAACAAAATTAAACATTGTTAAACTTGCACCATCCGATGTTGTTGTTGCAATGATTAGCATTGGTCATTTGAGAAACCTTTTGCCTAATGTTAGAATAACTTCATACGGAGTGAGGAAGACGACTTCATCTTTGATAAACTGGTCAATTGTTACTGTGGTAGTACAATATTGTTGCTGAAACATCAATTAGAAATGTAAATATTTTGATTTTTTTTTTCATAACAGACTAAAACTTTAAACATTTACTGAGCATGTTGATGATGCATTTATTCAAGTATAAAATTATATTGTCTTTCAACTTTGTATATTTTGTGAACACGACAAAAAACAAATCTGACATCCTGATTGACTACAAATCATTCTCAGTTTCATTCCTGCCTCCATATACATACGATTTATAGTATATTATATTGTTACATGTGTCAAAATGTATCAACAATGCATAATGCTGTTGATTGTTCATGGATATGTGTGTGTATGTTGGGTGTGGGTGGGGGGGTTATAATATTGGATGATGCATTTACTAAATTGTGAGGGTAAGAACAAAACAATGTTGGTATGAATTGGTTGTTGGTGCGTCGGGCCCTCGGTGGCCAAGTGATAACCCAGCATGAGTTTGATCCCCACCCCGGCTGCCTGGGAGTTGGCCAGTTTACAAGCCGAGAATCGGTGATTTATAGTTCTTTACCAGGTTCCTTCACCCACTGATAATTGATGGTCACCATATGAATCAAATAATATTCTTGAATACGACTTTTAGCCCTACTCCGCCCTCGCTATTGGTGCCTGGCTAATGTAGTTATTTTCTGCTCATTTCTGGAAAAAAAACCCTGTGATGAGTGAGGCACTGTTTGGGCATACTGAGAAACTGAACTTTTGCATGCCTAATGACCTCTTAAACATACATTGCTTATGTTGTTTTTCTTTTGATATGTTGACTGGATTTATTTCTCTCTTTTTTTAGTTGTATAGAGTGATGCAGCGGTCTCTGAAGATGCAGAAAGCATTAAAGTACAGATTTCCATTGTCAATGAAGAATCAAAGAAAATCAGGCCCGACTTGGACATCGTAGAGGAACAGCTAAAGAGGGTTGTTCATGCTTCTCTACAAGACCTGTCCGACTCGAGTAGTGAAGATATGACATATTGAAAAAAAATTCCTTGGCTACAGAATCCCAGATTTGTTGGCATCGATTCATTTTTAGCTCTGTTATAATGTAAGGTGAGTTATTATGATCATGTGGAGAGATAGGCAGAATACGTGTCTGGCCAATTTTGTCCTGAGTGGTACTGTCGATGTGATGTACATCCATATATCTGTTACTGCAACAACTGAAAAAAACATTGCGGCTACGGCTATCAAATTTTGGTAACTTCCTTTCTTGGCCCCAAATCAGAAGCCTATCAAAAATGAGATGCCTCCATATCTAATTACAGAGTTATGCCCCTTTTTGGAGTTCATGTGGTCAATTTTGTCAACAGCTCTGAATATTGGAGCATTTACATCATATTTGGCAAAAATAACCTACGGCCCAAGGGATTATTCCTGGGATCACCAAACTGTTTGTTGGTTTTTACAGGCCAATCAAAATGCCTTGTTTTATCTTGATCACGTTTCGAAGGCGAAAATGACTACATATTGTTTTTTTAAAACTTTTGTTGAACTGACGTGACATTTCCTTAGAACCGCGGGGTCAAGTATGCAAGTCAAGTATTTACAGACCAATCAAGTGTTATTTTAACACTTTCCGAGGCAGCAAATCAATGTTCAGTGAGAGGTATTTTCTTATACATATATTTGAAAGGATTGTGTCAGCACTCAATAGTTACAACAGTTTGAGCGTGACGTAGATGTGCGTTTTGGGGGACGGTGTCATATATTTGATACTACGTAGTCTAGATATCAGTAACACTCTACTTTGAAAAGTACCAGTAAGGCCAAGTAAAATTAATTAAATGTTTCTCTCTTTTGAAAAAAAAATCCTACAGTATTTAGTGTTTTGAAATTTAGTCACTAAAGCCAGCACCTGAAGATGTCCATTTGACAATTTGTTCGCAAGCCAATTATCCCCTTTATGTGCCTGAAAGCTTTGTTACTGAGGGCTGTTTAAGTAAAACAGTGTGGCTCGATTGCTTCAAATTCACCATAGTAACAGGGGTTATTCTTGACAAAAAAAATTCATCTACTCAATTTCTGAATTCAATAAAACTCAATTTTTTTCGCGCGCCTACGGCGCGCGAATGTCCGAAAAATAAAATACTGAATTTTTTCCATGGAAAACTCAATTTCCAAAAAAACGTGAAAACTCAATTCTTATTTGTTTTTCATCGGGGTTACCCTGATGAAAAACTGTCAAGAAAACCCCCTGAGTAACCATGTAAATTTGTCATATCCCTTGTGAAACTGATATTATTGCTTGCACAATACAATTAGTAAATTCTGGAGTGTGTTTTGTTTTTCAGGACAAGATAAATGCTACATTGGGAAGACGGCCAACTCTTCTTGGGGACAAGTTGGACAGCATATTGGTGATTGACAAGTGAGTGCAGCTAAAAGATTGACTTTAATAGTAATTTTTCAAATTCCCTAAATTTCCAGTCTTGTACTTATTATTTTGCACATTTTCCAATCTCCCCCAGAGTTATCCACTCTTACCTATATTAGGTTTGGAATTTTTTTTGCAGTGAAATTACGAAACACAGATCTTCTATGGTTTATGCATGGTGTCCCCAAGTTGTGCACCATCTTAGTATTTGTGTGTTTTCCGATTTTTCACAGAGTTATCCACCCTTACCCACTCTGTGATTTAGGGATTTTGTCCGGCCTAGATCTCGGTTGCTTTTTGTAGTAGAATTCTGAATCTCACATACTGCGACACTCAAATCCAACATTTTATTTTACACATTTTATTAATCCATCCATTACCTGCTCTGTGGGTCAGAAATTTTGTCCAGCCTTGATCTTGGTTGCTTTTTTGTAGTAGAATAACGAAACTTGCATGGTTTATGAATGGTGTCCGGAAGAAGGGGCACTGTTTCCGAGTTTTCACATGATTATCTGCCCTTACCCACTCCGTGGATCAGGAATTATCTCCGGGCTATATCTCGGTTACTTTTCGTAGTACTACTCTTAAACTCACTCAAATCCAGCATTTTATTTTGCATGTTTTCCGAATTTTCAGAGTTACCTGCCCTTAGCCACGGTTTATGCATGGTGTCCCGAAGTTGTCCACTAAAATAGTATTTTGTGCGTTTCCGAGTTTTTCACAAAGGGTTGAGGCATACACTCTTGCCTGCACTTGTTTTATTACTCAATCCTAGATATAATAATGTTCTCGACTGATAGTATTATCATTCTTTTGCAGGAACCAACACTGCCATTTCTAGTTGGGATGTTGGGGGAAAAACCCATTGGTGCGACAACACGTTGACATCATGTTGGATGGCTCTCCTGCAGTACGGTGTTCAAGCGATGTGGACATCATACATGTTGTATCATAGTTATTTTACTACCTATACAACATTGAATTCCCAAATGAGTGCTGAAACACCTCAAACTTTGTCTGCAAATAACTATTGAAAACTGTCTCACTGAAAAGCCAACTGTAATGCTCATAAGAGTACACCAGATGCTGACTGTGTAACTCACTCTCTTTTAAAGACTCATTCCCTCACACACACATATATATATATTGATTGTACTCCCTAAGGAAAGCCTGAAGCAATCACTTTGTCCATCTGTTGAAAGGATATTTTTTGCAGATGATATGTCCGTGTACTTTAGTGATTTACTTTTGAACTTCTGTGCAATTCATAATGTTGTGAATGAAAATTATGTTAATCATGGAGTTCTCTGACTTATCCCTCCTCAACAACCCATGTGCATTCTTATCCCTAATGGGAAGCTTCATGTTGTTGCCCCCTTCATTACCACCAACCCCCCCTCCCCCCCCCCCTCACCACATTTCATTTTATCGCATCTGATCGTATCCGTCAGTCAGGCTGGTGAGTGAAAGCAGGCACACGTATTCAATATGCGTGAAGCCAGCCACACTTCTATTCTGACTGTCTGATTCCCCTCCCTATTGCATTTTATAGTAGGTGATAGCATGTCAGTCATCAGGTTGGTGCAGGCACATTTATTCAATATGCGTGAAACCAGCCACACTTATATTCTGACTGTCTGACCTGCCCGTCCCCCCCCCCAACCCCCTTTATTACATTTTATCATAGGTGACAATAGCATGTCAGTCATCAGGTTGGTGAGTGAAAGCAGGCACATGTATTCAATATGCTTGAAACCAGCCACACTTATATTCTGACTGTCTGACTTCTCTCCCCCCCTTCATTGCATTTTATAATAGGTGATAGCTTGTCAGTCATCAGGTTGGTGAGTGAAAGCAGGCACACATATCTAATATGCGTGAAGCCAGCCACACTATATTCTGACTGTCTGATCCCCCCACCTTATTGCATTTTATAGTAGGCGATAGCTTGTCAGTCATCAGGTTGGTGAGTGAAAGCAGGCACATGTATTCAATATGCGTGAAACCAGCCACACTTATATTTTGACTGTCTGATCTGTCCCCCCCCCCATTTTCCCCTTATTACGAATTCAGCATTTGAGTTTTTTGGTGACATCTGTCCATTATTGACTGGCTTGGGTTGGCAAAATTTTGGCTCAAGTAACATTACATAGGGACAGAAATTGTTCAAAGCATGTTAAACCTTTGATGTCATGCAACAACATTTGCCACACAAACACGCTCTTTGTATTTTATGTTATGTTTATGTTTTTTTATGTTTACAAACATGTTGTTTCTGTTTCATTAAAATATAAAAAAATTGAGTTCCATATTAAACATTTGGTTACCCATCTTCAAAATGAATTTTAAGTTTCTAAGTGTAACCCTAATGGGACGATTTCCCGCCAGTGTGCAAATTCCCTTTTGTACACAGTTTCCACCACTTAACAACGTGAATGCATTTTTTGTCACAATTGAGTACATTCAGTAGTTCAGAGTTACATGTCTGAATACACATTTAGTGTTCAGATTATGTTCTTCAGATTTTATATACCTCAGACTTCACTGCAATTCAACACTTTTTTTTATAAGTTAGTGACATATTTTTCTAAGCCCAAATGTCTGGTATCATTGTATATACATGTATATAAAATCAGTTGTTGTATTGGTAAGACTCTAAGATAAATATGTTTGAGGCTTATTTCATTGCACTTGCTTAAACATTGTTTTGATATAACTAAGCTAACAGATGTTAAGCTTCAAGTTGAATAGTAATTAGGCTAACTAAAAGTTTATTTTAATAGGTACCACTCCGGTTTAACTGATTACGTAAACATTTAGGTAAACGTTTATGAAGTTAAGTGGAAACAAGGTTTATTCAATTAAGTAAAGGCCTTTACTTTACTTACCATAGTATATGTTTACTTTTATATTTACTTAAATAGGTACCACTCAGCTGCAACTAATTACGTAATCATTTGGGTAAACATCTACTGAAATAAGTAAATGGAGAAGGTTCAACTAAATAGATTTTTATTCGGTTTTACTAAACTAGGTAAACCTGTCATTTACATACATCAGTAAATGTCTACTTGAACGTTTACTAAAGTGGTTGCAGCTGAGTGGTACCTTTTTAAGTAAATGTTTACTGAATCCTTTTTGCAGTGTACTAAGAAGCTGATAATATTTCCTTTCGCCCTACAACGAACGATAAACCAATCCTAATCTAACCAGATTAGGCCATCTGTTAGTTTTCGTTACATGACATAAAGTATGAAATCTAGGATGGGATTTGATGAAGCCACGACATTGACGAAATTGTTGACGTTTTGAAGTCTAGTTTGATTATGTGTTATTCCTACTGAAGCCTGCGGTAATTGTACAATCCGGATTTATTGCAAACTGGGACGAACAGACTATTATACGTCTTCCTTACATGTTTCTCAATTGCAGTGATAAATCGTACACTCAGCATTTGTTGTGAAGGCTATATATCATTCCGCTTAACGCGAGATAGGGCTTGAACCAATGGTACAGTGTGGTTAGTTTCAGCACCCTGCATTTAGGCTGGAAATCCCCCTGCCCCTTCTAGGCCCGGATATAGGACCAACACAGTTAAATCTCTGTTAAGCATTATCTGCATTTAATCCTTAGAAGTGTTTATAGATTTTCCATTAGGCTGATATATCATGATCGGACTAAACTTAGCATTATTATAAATTTGTTAAAAACACATACTGAGAATTAACAAAAAATATCCAGTCAATCGGGAAAAGTTACGTGAAATTATAACCTCTTGTTATAACGAGAGATAGGTAGAACGATATTTGTCGATAATAATTTCATAATGTATTGCAGGTCTTCAATAATCTAAATCCGTCCAGAAGCGGATATTTTGAGAATGATTCAACGCGTACATTTTTTTCGCCGCCTGGTATGCGATCTTTTAGATGACAGTTTTGACGCCTGTTCCGACGGAGATATTACTACCGTCCCGTTCGCTAATACAGATCAAAATTTTCAACAATATTACCTGTTTTCTCCAGTGCTTGAATTCATTTTATCTTTAATCAGTTTTTAAAGTGGTCCTACTCCAATTAAAGCTACATGTGGCTACAACGAAATCCTTCCCATTACAAGCGTCTAGTCCGTCATTCATAATCCAGCCGTCGTCCATTAGAGAATATCCGCGTCCATAATCCAAAGACCTATTCCATTTCCATATAACAGTATTAGCACCAAATTCAAAAGACAAAAGTATACATAAACATAGGCTTGTTTCCTGCAAGAGAGAAGCGGTCAACAGTTTTCAATGATGCCGGCAAGACATCATGATGTTCCAAAATGTCAAATCCGTATCGCTGATCAGTATTCTTAATCCATAATATTCGTTATAGAGTCGTCATCTAAAAATGATGTACCTCAGTCACGCTTTGATTGTGACTGTTCATATGAGTACCATGAGGATCTTGAAGTACATGGGCTCATACGGCCCCTAGCCCCGGGTTAAGCGGAATTAGACACAAGTTACGAAACGTAGCGCCATAGATCTTGCACGCTACGTTCGTATTTTGCTATCAGCATGCGATATGTATCGCCAAATTTGAGAAACTTTGAGTGGAGGCGCTTGGTGGAATAGCCCTGTTTTATAAGTTTCTGCAACAATGTTTTGTGACGTTGATTAAAATCATCACATTTAACACAGGATCTAGCAAATGCTACTAAGCGAGATATGTATACGCCATATGCAGGTCCCACTGGAATATTACTATCCAGAAAGGGATAGTTTACGATGTCGAAATTGTAATCATCTCTTTTGTCATAAAGTCGACGAGAGAGAATGCCCGCTTCATTTTTATAGAGATATAGATCTAAATATGATGTGCCTGTAGGGCTATCTGTAGTTTCCTTCAAATCCAGTGAAGGTGGATATATATCCTTCACTGCGTCATTTATATAGCGATTATCCACAGCGAGAAGATCGTCTATATATCTAATCGCCTTTAAAGGCAAACTTAAATAAACACATATACATATATATGTCCAAAAATATCCCTGAAATAAAATGTATTACATAAACAGAGCATATAGTTTACGTTTAAATATTTGCTAAATGTATTGCCGTATAATTTTTTAATGCTAGCAAGGTGATGCAATACGATACATACATCTTAATGTATCTTACATTAAACAGAAGTATCAATCATCTAGGATAGAAGATTTATGTCGTATCATCCATGTATCTCGTAGATTCGTTCGTGTCTACATCCGGGATTCATACCACAGTCGATTGGCGTCCGACATACAGTGGACCAATCTCCAGAGAGTCTAACAACAGTTCACATCCAACTTGGCATTGCGATTCGAGAGCGCATGTGCTCATGTCAGTCATTTTGCGCTCAATTTCGATTATTCTCTCGCTTTAGCGATTGAAAAGTGGTTGATTGAAATGATAGACTAATGAACCAAAATTATGAAAAACGACGATACCATCTCATTCAAAAAGCTATATCACGCTATTTGGATTCTGAATGTTTTATCTGTTCACTATCTGTCCGTGTGTGTGAGTATCGTCAATCTCTGATAACCCGAGGGCAATTCTCTGCAAAAGAGACATTCTGCGTCTATGGGTCCGGAATTAGACAACGTTAATACTTATAAAAGTCGGCAAAAAAATTATCGGCCTGCATTCGGTGTATTCCGCACATTCCGTATACAATCCGCGAAATGTAGTGGCAGAACATTTCAATGCTTACGCTGTTGTGTGACTGAAAATGGCTCTAAGAATAATTCAATTGAAATATCTTACAATGAGAATTTGGTAGTATCTTGTTTCATGCAAATCACTTGCGGAATATCATATCAATGATACACTTACCCTAATTTACCCCTCTTGGGGCAACAGAGAAAGTGATAGATAACCATTGCCTCTGTGATTAGTTTTCTTTCAGAATTAACACAATAGCGAATTTCGCCCAAGAAAAAAAGCTCTTATGTCTCAGTATCGTCACAGAGGAAACCTTTGTATGGTAGAAACCTTATTATTTTCGTTCAACGTGAAGTTCGGAGTGATGGAACACTGCCAAAAATACCCTACTTATTTAAGATAATGCCCTCAAAAAATCTTGAAATAAAATAATTTTACTGAAAATAAATTAAATCTTAAGAATTATTTTTTTTATTTTTTTTTCTTGTTTAAGTAAAATTTGGAGTGGGGTAAGAACATCTCACTTAAACAATAACAAATTAAAACTTTTCCTTAAAAAAGAATCTTGTTTTAAGAAAAATCTTTAATTTTTTCTTGTTTAAGTAAAATATACTTACTCCAGTCCAAATTTTACTAAAAATTTTTAAATTTTCTTAAAATTTAACTTATTTTGAGTAAGATTATCTCATTTCAAGGCAATTTCAGGGCATTATCTTAAATAAGTAGGGTATTTTTGGTAGTGAGCAAACGATTAATGACCTGATTGATAGCGTTTGTCGTATATCCATTACAAACTACAGAGGTTAGGCTATTGATCTCGTTAATACACCAATCCGCTGGTCTCCGAATTGGTGACGATAATTGTGATGTATCTGGCGTCGATCAAACCCTCTCCAGAGATTCGTCAAACACAAACACCAACCCACCAAACTATCGCTCTCAAACTTTGTTCACTTCGATATTCATCACACTCTCATTTTAACGTATTTGTACACCGAGGCAACAGAGCTGGCATGTTGTGGAAGACCATCGTCCACGAGAAATATTTGACTAAATTTACCCGAAGCGTTTGAAAATTACGAGAACTATGTCATATAGATCCCACATTTCCTTACATTCTTATTATGGGCAGTATTATAACATAACAGAAATTGAACAACGCTAGTTACATTGTACATCGTTAATATAGTTCAGACGTCAATTGTCCGTGGCAAAATCTTGGTAGAATCGATATACTGACAATGGTATTTTAATTGTTCAAATGACAGAGATCGTGTGTGTGATGTTTACGTTGTGGTTTCCATTTAAACCTATCTGGCCTGGAAGATTTCATTGGCTCCCACCGGGATATTTTCGCTAGCCCTGAGACTAGGGAGTTGTAAATTTATACATATTCACGTCACGCTCTACCAGAAAATGTACAAATATCAATGATGGCTACTCAGAAGACGCTACAGTGGCGTCATTTTTCAAGAAGACATTTCTCGTACTATTATCAACAGAATAGTAAATAATGTAAAAAAAAAGAGAAAAAAAACAATTGAGTCAATGCTAATAATGCTGTTCGTTATTGAAAAGATTTGACGACTACCGTATCTGGCTATGAGGGGATATTCACACGATTTCTAGAACAATTTTTGAACTGAACCTGCACGTTTATCGTGCTGAGCCTGCTTGAATCCTCATCCCGCTCCCTCTGCCAGTCAGAGGATTAAAACCGGAAAAGTTTGGTTTCCTATTGATACAAATAAACGTTCTCTTGAATTGAATATGTCATTGTAGGATCTCCCGAAGAATACACCGAATCAGCGAAAACCACTGTTGGTTAAATACGGAACACAATGCAGGCTGTTTATATTTCATTTATTTCTTGAGAAGAACGACACCCAATCAGCGAAAACCACTGTTGGTTTAATAAATACGGAACACAATGAAGGCTGTTTATATTTCATTTAATTTAAGAGAAGAACGAGGTCAGTGCATTATTGATTTATATTCTCTCAGCGATTTTTTAGAGTGAGACATTATTCAAATTGTGCTCCACTGAATCCGAAAATAAATATTGTAATGTTAATTGATGAATGTTCCGGAATAACAAAATAAGATGGATTGCAACGGGCGAAAAAAGTCCATGCTAATTTCTGGTCTCCGTCATATACAATACATTATATAATGTGAAAATACCTCTATTCCAAACCGTCGCCTTAACACCAGCTTAATGTTTTACCAAGGACTCAGTCTCAAGCAATTTAGTTCTGTTGATGGAGGGCGTTGCTATGCAAGCAAGCATGTTAAAAGTTACCACAATCCATGATTTCTACACAGTATTTCAACAACCAGTTGAAAGGATTAATTATTATGAAGGAGCTATTCACGTCCACCAGGCATTTCGCTAATCCCATTTCCGTTAGACCCTCCATCTTCTTATACGACAGGCAACATTTTCTATATTCGCCTTACGCCAGCATAGAATGACCCCATAATGGCGTTTGGAACAGAAAACGGCCTAATCTGAAGACATCTGACACCAAACGGTGACGTTGTGAATCCGTCTGCACAAAGACATAACAAGGACCACGAGTAATTGTCTGATATTATGATACTGGTTTTGTAGCGCAGCCAAGCTTTCGTTGCGAGGGTTCATGTAGATATCTCCAATATCATGACCACAAGGCCCATAGCACATGCTTCAGCGTAATAAGATACGTTGTACATCTATTCTTGTGAAATGAACCGTGTCTTGTGTGTTTCTATAGACAGCTCATGTTACCAATGTTGTTAAGTTAGCTTATTTTCCGGATGGACAGTATAATCTACCGTACAACAGGACCACACCAATGGCTTATAGTATAGTCCGATATACCGGTGGAATTTGTCCGCAAATCTACCTTCGACAACAGAGCCTACGATGATGCTAAAGCAAGTAGACTCAAAATTAGTACTGGAAAAAAGTAATAAAATCAGAAAAGAGAGATGGTACAAACTTCAGCAGGGCAGGGTTATAATGCAGACCTCTACACTTTCAAGTTAGACAGTAAACATTTCATGCAGTTTTACCTTAACACCTGTCCAACCGCTTATCACGGCATAAGCAAAACCAAGTGTGGAAGCAAATTTGGGCTCAATATTTTGCCGAAATCCCAAGCGATTGTAAAACTACACTCAGTCTAAACCAGTTTGAACATTTAGTGAACAAGCGTAGTTTTAGATGAGTTTTATTTCTGAATTTATAGTGTAGTTGGGATGTACTTTTTAGTTCAAATCACTTTTAGTCCGGGTCCGTCCGTTCGTTCGTCGTCCGTCGTCAGTCCGTCCGTAAACAATTTTTGTTATCATGATTTCTCAGGAACTACTGCATGGATCTTTCTCAAATTTGGTAGACAGGTTCCCCTTGGGGTCTAGTTGTGCAAGATGCCTTTCCTGGCCTGATTCGAAAATCCAATATGGCCACTAGGCGGCCATCTTGGATTTCCTCATCAAACATTGTTATCTCGATTTCTCAGGAACTGCTGCATGGATCTTTCTCAAATTTTGTACACAGGTTCCCCTTTGGGTCTGGTTGTGCAAGATACCTTTTCTGGTTCCGATTCGAAAATCCAATATGGCTGCCAGCCGGCCATCTTGAATTTCCCCTTGAAACATTATCGTGAATTATCAGGAACTAATTCATGGATCTTTCTGAAATTTGGTACACAGGTCCCACATGGGGCCTAGTTGTGCAAGATACCCTTTTTGGTCCAAGTTACGCTTCGAATTAATAAGGTATTCCCGAGCTGTGACGTTGCATCACAAAATTCGGCGGATCAAACGGTGGGGCATATTCTATATATTGAGTATAGAGAATATCCATACCTCACCTCCTATATCAAGGAGTTCAGATGATTCCGAATTAAAATGTATTTCTTCAAATTTTAAATCAGTTTACTTTAGTCCATGCCGTTGCAAGTGAACTGCCTCACCGTTTCTTCTGCCCACGGGTCGTCTACACGAAGAGATGTCACTGTTGTGACGCAACGCCACAACTAGGCAACTGTAGATTACCTGCTCTGCGTGTTGCGATCCAACAGAAATAATCAGGTTTCAGACACTTTCAAAGTTTCAGCATTACTGCAGGGACCGGATCCCTTCAGTATTAAGTTGTGTACCGGTACCATCTTACTATTTAGAGCGTGATATCCTAAAATAGATATCTCCAACTAGCCCAATAAGCAGAACAGAATTAGCATTCGTTCCTAATTATAAAATCTTATGTACGTATTTTTCATAGCTCATGCCAAATTGTCAAAGAGATTTCTTCGCCTCCAGTACCCAATGATGTCATGTGCAAAAAAAATACTACAGAACGAAGACGAAGGATCCTCCGGACATTCAGTTTCAGACTAACTTTGCTCATTTACTTGTACTATAACAACCGACACCAGGTGCAGTTTCTAGAAATCTTGAAACTCCTGAAACTTATAAAGATAATATCTTGGTGTTCTCCAGTGTCCCTTTTTCCATCTTTTTCGCTCAAATTCGAAATTCTGCTAACAAAATTACAAATCAATCGTTTGTTCTTAGTAACAATGGACAAAAAGATCCTCTTGCCATTAGCTTACAATTATCGGACAATGGTGGGCGCCATGATCCTTCAGGATCTCTCGTTACTTCGTATGCAATATATAAACCGGATATTATTTCAATACAAAAAGTGGGGAATATTCATTTTTCTTCGCATTGCCGAACGATTTTCAATATCATCAAACCTACAGATTATATTCACAATAAAATAAGACCTGCGATGCAAGTATGCATAAAGTTGATCGTATCACCAATATTTTTCAGTCGGATGCCCCCAGTCAATGGCAGCCACCTGTTAAGAAATCATGTAACAAATCAAGGCTCTGTAACTACGGTCAAAAATGACTAGAACCACAATGATTTGTACGGAGAGTGTGCCTTGAGAACAAAAGTCCACCAGCAGAATCCCGCCATATACGAATGAATGCAATATACAATGGCGGTGAAGACAGGATGCCGGAAAACTGACAGACCACAGTTCTCATTGCATCATATCCTAATGCACTAATGAACTAAAAATATTTCAGTGGTGCTTTATATCTGCCACACTTTTCTGTTCATGTGGACACATTGAATGCTATGACCACACAGATCTACACAACCAAATTTTCACATGTTGGTACCGTGTGGTAACATAATGGTAACCAAAAAGAAGGACCCCTGAACAGTACCAATCAGTACCTGACCAGTACTGACTGGATACCGTACAGTACCGCAAGGAACTGAACTGGATAATTAGTACTGCATGTTAACTTATCATTAACCAACCTGTTACTGTGCTCCGTCACCTCTTGAAACCAGGTTGTTGTGAGATTTGTATCTAATACCGCTTATGCCGGTGCTAGGGACCGTGTGGTCATGTCATCCAAGTTGCCACATGAACAGGTACAATAAAAGCGTACCTGAGATACAACTCATATCACGAATCGTTAGATTCTTGGTACGTGCTTTAGAATAGGTTAACCGGAAGACTATACTGTGAAGTCATGTGGATCTGCCAGTATGTCGGCACCTCTTCCCACTTCGCTTATTTGTGTTGTAACTGACATGTACTGTTCAGTTCAGTGTAGTGCACTTCTGGGCTGTGATTACCACAAATGAACTGTTTAGTTGCAGCTCAATGCTTATATGTATGTTGGACCTTTCCGTGCAGTACCGTTCAGGAGCATACAGCTCGGTCCAGGTCTATGAAAAATTGCCCCCGTAGCAACGGCTTGAGCGGTATTATCTGCAAATATTCAAGAACACTACGCTGTTTCTTTGTATATTTAAAAACATGCGAACGCCTGTCACTCCGAGAACAAGTTTGTGTTGATCAAAAATATGGTGTATGCATGTGACGATGTGGATGTGAGCGTCGAAATACAACACGGGATTTGTAATTGCGGAGGCAGAATCCCTCAGTAGTCGAGAACTTCCTGCCGATAATCGCACTTGGGATTAAGTCAATGCTACAATGCTTGAATGTATCAAGTCTTTATGAATAATGCGGATAAGTAGTTGATCCCCACGGTCTTGATGAAACAGGAAGCGACAGGAAGCCACGCAGATGGCATTCTATGGACAATTGAGAAATAAAGTGGCATTTATCCATATCAGTGATTGCTAGTATCCGATATTTTTTTCTGAAAGTCACAAATCCTCCAGTAAATGATTGACGTATTAATATTAGTTGCCGATATAAATTCCGGTGTGCTGATAACAAGCAAGCCAATTGTCGTGACACATTGTTGACAATGAAGTGTAAATTACACATGGCTCGTGGCCAACGCTACACTCGTAAATCAGTCTACCTACGTCCAATATGTCCAAACATCATGCTAGAGAGGCAAGATCGTGACCGGGGACATTTCATTCCTCATTAAACATTTATATCGGTTAACGAAAATAGTTTATAAATATTTCCGCGTCAATAACCGAAATACCCTCTACGTCTGTCACCAATTTTAAACAGGATTACAACGAAAATCAAAAGAACAAGAGTTGGTGTTAGGCCAGAAATAATGGATAATCAGTTTCCGATAAAGGGACAGTTGATGCACTATTTTATCAGAATGTTTCAAATGCTTTTCTCAGAGAATGTCCCAGTCACGCGTTGATTGTCAACTATCAGTTCACTCCAACCCTGGTCCCGACAGTGATTCAAACAGACCAGGTGGGCACCTGGAAAGAACAACCATAACAGTAATGTAAAATCTCCAGATTTTCTATCAAAAATGGCCAAGGACTGCGCACCAAGCTGACTGATCGGAAGTTATTCTTTGCGAATGCAATTTTTGACGTGTTTATTTCTACGAAGACTTTTGGGATTTTGAAAGTCAATTATTCCATTATGACAGCCACTCGTTGCGGAGTAGAGATCGAGACGATTCACTCTCCCTGAAAAAAATATGGTGGTGGAGTGAATACTGATTATCCCTCACAAAAATGTCCAGAATTTGAAAATGATGCAGAAGTACTATGGGCGGAGGTACCAATCGGTCATCAAAAATTGTGTCGAGCATGTACTACCCTGATACACCCTCTGATTCAATTAGAGCTTCCAGTCGATCCATTGAACTTGCCTGAAACTTCACGAGAAATAATGATCTGATGCGTATTGTTGGAGACTTCAACCGATGGGAAATCTAGTGGCCATTTGCTAGTGAACATTCAGCTGAACCAATCTCTTGGACCGGACTTTAGGCTGAACATTGTATCAGCATATTTCTGCATGATCATGGAGTCTATCAACTGAATGCTCAATGCTGAGAAAACTTGCAATAAACACGTCCTTGACCTTGATTTTTTCATACACAGAAAACATTCAATGTTCCTGTACCGATAGTGCTAATATTTACTAATTTAGCATACAGTTTTTGCGGAGAAATTACGTGAATATATATTTTTTTAAATCTGACCGAAAAATAGACAAAAAAATGCCTTTTTTCAAAATGTCACTGTGACGTCACGAAAGCGGTCATCCTTGATTTTTTTTATATATTCTGGTAGAGCTTGACAAGGGTATAGTGTGATAAGTTTCAGCCCCCTGGGTCAAGGGGTAAGAACAATAATTAGGGGGCCCCAGGCCTGGACAGGTTCCGAAAAGCCCATGCCAGATAAGTTTAAAGAACTTCATGTAATCAACAATGAAGTGGTGATGAACAGGATGTTGCGAATTATAGACCAATCTTTCCATTGCCTCTATTCAGTTTTTTGAGAAATTGGATCACTAACGAATTTATTTTCTTCTAAAGCAGGCCATTACTGATGCCCAACGTGGATTTGTTGAGGCCAGATCTACTCATTCAAACAAATCCAGTTTCGTTTGTAGATCAACTAAGTGAAATTTTCGATAATCAGAGACAAGCGGCAAAGGGCCCGCCCCCTCCTAGTTACTTTTCTTACCCCTTGAATTTTGAAGAAATATGACGCAAAAATCACTTTTCTGGTACTCCACGTGGTCGCCATCTTGAATTTAACCATGATCGTCTGCTCTGGGGTCATGCAAATAGGCTCCAAATGACCGCAATATGATAAACTATAAATCACAAGCGTCTGGTCCGTCATTCATAATTCAACCGTCATCCATTAGAGAATATCCGCGTCCATAATCCAAAGACCTATTCCATATAACAGTATTAGCACCAAATTCAAAAAAGACGATCATAGTATACATAAACATAGGCTAGTTTCCTGCAAGAGAGAAGCGGTCAACAGTTTTCAATGATGCCGACAAGACATCATGATGTTCCAAAAATATAAAATCCGTATCGCTGATCAGTATTCTTAATCCATAATAATCATTCTAAAGTCGTCATATAGAGAATGATGTATCTCAGTCACGCTTTGATTGTGACTGTTCATATGAGCACCACGAGGATCTTGAAGTACATGGGTTCATATGACCCCTAGCCCCGGGTTAAGCGGAATTAGACACAAGTTACGAAACGTAACGCCATAGATCTTGCACGCTACGCTCGTATTTTGCTATCAGCATGCGATATGTATCGCCAAATTTGAGAAACTTTGAGTGGAGGCGCTTGGTGGTGTAGCCCTGTTTTATAAGTTTCTGCAACAATGTTTTGTGACGTTGATTAAAATCGTCACATTTAACACAGGATCTAGCAAATGCTACTAGGCGCGATATGTATACGCCATATGCAGGTCCCACTGGAATATTACTGTCCAGAAAGGGATAGTTGACGATGTCGAAATTGTAATCATCTCTTTTGTCATACAGTCGACGAGAGAGAAAGCCCGCTTCATTTTTATAGAGATATAGGTCTAAATACGAGGTGCCTGTAGGATTATCTGTAGTTTCCTTCAAATCCAGTGAAGGTGGATATATATCCTTCACTGCGTCATTTATATAGCGATTATCCACAGCGAGAAGAGCGTCTATATAGCGCCTGTTGAATGAGAAGGAACGGGCTTTGAATGGATCGGTTTTTGAAAGCACCTGCATATAGTCATATTCATAGAGAACAGATATGGGGCAATAGGGGTGCACAATTAGTACCCATTGGAATGCCTATATGGTGTTGATATATTGTGTTGCCAAATTTCACATAGATATTTTTAATTAGAAATTCAAGCAACTCTATAAACAAAGAAACATCCCATGAACAAGAATGCTGTAAATGATTATCTATCATTTTTTGTTTGCGCTCCAAGGAAACTCGGCCGTCTTGTGAACATTCGGTTGAGACTACGAATAATCTTCATTAACAAAAAGTTTCGCCAAAGATAGCTTAAAGTATGCCTAAATATATTATCAGAATTCATAAAACGTTGGTGTATGCAAATTGCGAAGGCCGCCTCCTCTTTCAGAACGGCCGGTAAAACGGTTGAACGTAACATTTCAAATGAATACAGCTTCGTATAAATTCAGACACACGGGCGAGTCGAGGTCATAATCGGGGCAACATATGCAGTGCTCGGTCAGACTAGTTGTCTCTTTGGCTTGTCTTGTTACAACCGCCTAACCAAAATATACACAGAACTCAAAAGATCAATTAGCCCCTTACAGAGAATGACAACTACTTGTATATGCTCTTTATTCGTTACCGCCCGACTGTTAAAGGTTGCACACGAAATCATATATAACTTCCGATGAGGAAATAAGAATTAACAAGTATTTATGGCCCACACATCCATCGTTCCAGCTAAATAACAAAAACGAAACAATAACATAGATTTCTACCTAAACAATAAGTTAATGCCATTTCATTTCTTTTCAAACGAGCCACAGACGCGCATTTTGTTGGACGAAAGCGGGATATCGCTTTACCCCGTCAGAGAGAGAATGCACCGTTATGTTTATATTCTCCACTTGTTTACGCCAAACTTAACGAGATGATTAATCTTTACAGTGTTGTTTTCTTGCTAACAATATAACATCCGTTATACTGTTCGACAGGAAGTATACATTAACACAGATGAAATGTAGGTCTTGATGTCGGGGACGGAGGGAGGGACTTCAGCCATAAATAATGTGGGTCCACTGTTCGTTTTACCATTCTCACCTCGTCTCTCATTACAGAAATCACTCTACCTGGTCTTACTGAATATCTCACTTACTATCGGCAAAACATATTTTTCGTCGTGAATTTACACCAGGTTTGCCCCGCAAGAAAACACTGACGTCAACATGTCCTATCAATGGTCCTTTGCAAATTAACCCGAAGATTAACAAAACATAGCGGGATGTATTAACATTACAGCGGCAGGGCTAGAAAAAAAACAACAGATTAATCCCAGACGGATTGTCCTCATACTAATTCGTTTCATCTATCATTTGATCAAAACGAATACGCCGCAGACTTTAAACGTGTACATTCAAGTATTTGTGCATGAATAACCTGCGATGATATACGTACATGTACATGTACTCAAGTGAAATCGTATTGAACTGCCGTCGACTGTACTGTTTTCATAGTAATATGGATTATAACTTAAAGTGAAAGATTTTCCCATCAGTCGGTCTTCTTCCTGCCAAATCATACGGGCGGTTCAGTAAAATATAACTTCTGCACAGTAATATGTTGCAAGATTTCAAACACGTGTTCTCATTTTCCCGCGAAAACCCACGTGGGATCAAACTGGTCGCGCGGGGCTATATTAAGCATGTTCAGACAGCATCCAACACTTGTACCAAAGTTCGTCTGGATAGCTGTGTGGTGTGTAGACGCCAGATTTCATGAGGGTTGATCTATTTCACAGAGGAGTGATTTTCTGTTTTATTGGTGACAACTCCTCAGAAAGGGATTACCAGATTTCAGTCAAATCAATCAACCGATTTCTTGTAAAAAGGTACGGGTATTACATAATTCGTTTCATCGGTTCTTGTACCACTGATTAAATATTTATACACTGCATAATCTGGTAGTAAAATCCCGGGCATTTACTCTTGAATGGTCAAAATTAACACAATTTGCAAGAATTTTCGAATATATAAAAACGAATGACTTGAACTTGGGCATCTGTATGAGAAGCGACCGTAAGATGAAACTTCCAATAAACAAATACCCATTCTTTAATACCAGAAACGCTATTCCGTGAGACGCGCAAGTCTGGGTCAACTTTGAAAGCAGGTGTCCGACAAAGCACAAATTACAATCCATTTTGCAAGCAGTGTTTATGATTAAAATAAATCTTAAATCTATTTCCTTTTACAAATGTTTAGATGGAATGCAATGTTTATATGGAATGCAAATACGCTTGATCGAGGTCCACGTGTTCGCCGGTAACACGTGGGATCAAATTGTGTTACCGGCGAACACGTGGACCTCGATCAAGCGTATTTGCATTCCATCTAAACATTTGTAAAAGGAAATAGATTTAAGATATACTTGATGTTATTTAATAGGTATGAATTACAGGCAGACATTCTGTGCAAACAGTTATCTTCGTGCCGATTAACACCACCTGGACTCCCAACTGATTTTCTTGAGCTCTCTCGTGTGAACGATCGCTCGCTAACAAAGACCTCACTAGCGGGCTCTAATACTCCTGCAGCTCTCTTCCAGCCATTGTCTGACCGTGCTGATATCGCGCGGCCTGTGTTCAATCATGTCGACGGACTACATTCAACAGAGTTAGAACAATGGCCAGCCGATAATCATGGGCATTGGCACGCTATACCTTTGTGTTGGCGCACTTCGTGTGCGCGCCGTTGGTGCGCTAACACTAACCTTTCAGCTGGTCTGAAGTGTACGTGTCTAGTGTGTTAACACAAATACTCCGCACCCTTGTTTACACCTTGGGCAGTGTCTGCATCCAAGCGAACGTTCTAAGTGCAACACTGTAAGGGCTTAGTCTGTCGCGTTCCAAGTTGGTTCTATCATATGGCATATCCTTAAGGAACAAGTAGTTGGTTAGGTATAATGGCATACAAATCGTGAATAATATACATTGTACTCCAAAACTAATTGGACTTTCATTTCGATGCAGGAATACTAGACAATGCCAATGAGTTGACAAGTAATGGATTCCTTGCATCGTAGTAAATTAAATCCTTATTAATTTTTTTTCTCTCATGATACTCAATAATTCAAAAGATCTGGGCATTCAATAACCCCATTCACACGCCTCCAGGAATCGTTGAACATCCAAAAGCCAATCAGACACCATAGCCTTCTCCTGTATCCTAGAATATGTCCGACACGTATTAATCGAACTGAAACTGATAAAACGCTTTTAGTGGTATCTGCACTTGGGGTTCCGAACAAAGAGGAATTATCTTGGGGTGACAGTAAAGGGTTCTCTTGGTGCCACACTGATTACAGCGCACCTGTATATCTCTTGATAATCTAGTACTGGACTGGCGTCAATATATTACCTCCGGGAGAGAGCGAGTCGTTTGGCGGAGAAACCAGACTGCATTAAAGAGACAAATTCCCAGTACGGATATTTAACAGGTGTCGGAAAAACTGCCCATAACCAAAATTGAGCGCTATCGTTAGCTCCCTACCCGTACTGACTGGTCGACGATTATAAAATGCCGGCTCCCTCAACGCTAAATAAAGTGAACCCCAGGCACGCTGCTCTGATTGGATTTTTTCCCGTGTTCCTACCTATCGCGCGATACTTTCAAACCCAAGCGTTTGTCATATCGTGCGAAGATTATATACGAGTCTTTTTGTTTTCAGCTGCTTGTTTTGGTTGTAAGATTTTATACAGAATTTCGGACTTAACCCTATCTGGCTTGGGCGGTTTGGGGTGTACCGCAGCCGGGGGGGGGGGGGCGGAAAGTGCCCCCTATATATTTTCGCCATCGCTAAGGCTGGAGGACTGAAACTTACCACACTATATCTTTTGGTCAAGCTCTACTAGAAAATGTAATAAAATAATTTAAGATGGCCGCCACTGTGACGTGATTTTCAAAAACAGCATTTTTCGACGATTTTTCGATCAGAATTTTCAAATTTTTTATTTTTCTTTTTTCTTCGCAAAATCAGCATGATAAATTGGTAAATAATAATCTCATATGAAATAAAATAGGTTTTACCCACGTTCCCATAGAGAAAAGCAAAATTTTTGAAGAAATATGACGAAAACATCACATTTCTGGTACCTCGCTTGGCCGCTATTTGAATTTGCACATGATCCTCTGCTCGATTTGTCATTCAAATAGGCTGTCTGTTCCAAGTTGGAGTAGTTTATCAGCGTATTCTAACTGATATACTGAAAAGAGGCCAGGTAGGGCTAAGTATTTATCTGTGTGTTCCAAGTTGGAGTAGTTTATCAGCGTATTCCAAGTGATATACTGAAAAAATGTTGAAAGCGACGTTAAAGCCTATTCACGCACTCACCCAAGTTGCAATAGTGTCTCCGTGGGCTCCTAACATTTATAAGCAGAATAAACACAACAATTTCCTTGCACATTTTTTTTTGTTTATTTCATCTTCTTTCCTAGCTAATCTCAAGGGTTTCCAATTTCCAGTCTCACTCCGTTAACCTATTTCTTTACATTGCGGTATTACGGCGGGTGAACAAATATGCCCATATCAAGCAATTCAAGGTACATACAGTTTTTACAGCTACAGATTCATCAGACATAGTATTTGGATCCACAAGCCCCAAATTGGAATAGACAATGTAAGTTCTTCTCTCACATGAGTTGAAATATACGAAAAGAATGTTCAACATTCTCTACATGCCATATCGATTCTTTCTGCAGGTGAAATTACCTTTATCAATAATTGTGCCGTTAGATGATCTTATTTTGAGTGGCAAGACAATTCGCGCTTCCCGTTGCTCCTATCTCCGACTGAACATTGAGAGCTGAAACTCCGTGACTTTTTAGATTATCATATTGGGGTCGATTTGATCCTATTCACCATGTTTACATGACCCACCGAGCAGAGGATAATGGGTAAATTCAAAATGGCGGCCATGTGGGGGTAGCAGAAAAGTGATGTTTTCGTCATATTCCTTCAAAATTTCTGCTTCTCCGCTATGAAGGAGGGCAAAAACTATTTTATTACACATCACATTAATATTTACTAAATTATCATGCGAAGAAATAACAAAAATAGAAAAAATTAAAAAAATCGAAAATTTTGACCGAAAAATCGTCCAAAAATGCTCTTTTTGAAATTGACGTCACAGTGACGTCATCATGGAGGCCTTCTTAGATTTTTTTTACATTTTCTGGTAGAGCTTGACCCAAAGATAAAGTGTGGTAAGTTCCAGTCCTCTAGACTTAGTGATAGCGAAAAACGCTGCGGTACACCCCAAATCGCCCAGGCCAGATAGGGTTAAAAGATGGAAACCACAATAATTTATTTTGTACACCATTGGTCCGATCAGAATAACATGAATATTGAGGGGACGTAACCGAGCAGCACTACTCATGTCTACTTCTAGATATGGGATATTTAGAGGGATTTGAGTGCTTTTTCATAGTTAAATGAACCACAAGAATAACGAGACTAAACTTCCTTAATCAAAAGTTGATCGGGTTTAAACTTGTTCGCCACATCTCGCACCAAGTAGGACAAATTGTTCAGATCTAGCTAAAACTAATGAAAATCCATTGGCGTTTTCAAGAATCAGCATTGTATACTTTGGATACAGAAAAAATTTCAGAAAAATCACTTACGAATAAAACAAAATGGAACGGACATGTTTGCTTTACTGCTTTTCAATTAGGATAACTTTTATTCTAGAGATCTCGCAATCAATATATTCATATATTTGTAATCTGAGGAGATTAAAAGGCAAATTTCAGCGGGTGTGTGTGAAATGCCGCTCATTTGGGACACAGGCTCTTTACTGTGGCATATATATTGACAACATTAGCAGGGAATGTAACATCGGGAACTGGAGGTGAAAGGTGGACTGGAAGAAATATATAACATGTTGGATAGGCGGGAATATAATTATATTATAAACCAGAATACCGATAGCGAGGAACTCCAATGGTATGTCCAATTTGAAGATGAATCGAGAAGAATTGGAGTTACCCAAATAGAAATATCTGGGGTAAATCTACCCAAACGTCATCTACGTATATTTCTCGCAGGCTAGCAGATAAAGACAAGGGCAATATCTTTTGTTGCTTTCCACTGATCCACCTGCAAGAGTAAACTAAATATTCTCGGTTTGATCCATTTATCTCGCCTATAACAATGCCCAACGGTGCGTCTGTTCCTAAGTCAGTGACCTGCCATTACAGTTAATTATTAACATAGTATTGCACAAAGTGCTGACTCTGTGTCCTTCAATGTGCTGTGGGGCATCCCCGGCATTCAGTTAACCAATATTTCTTCAGTTCATCTGATGGAATGCGATCGACCAATCCTGTCCTATATATATACTTCGATAAAATAGCCCACCGGTCTCCCACGGAATTGACTTGAATTGTCTCCGAATTTACTTCACAGATGCAATTGGTGAAATTGACATAGTTGAGTCGAACCCACATAATGGTTACACGGGTGAAAGAGTCGAGGAAGAATGTAGATGATGAGGTCACGACAAACAAATCGTATGAATCAGAATTTTGGATTGTTGCATCACGTTTCAAGGATATCTGATTAATGCAATAGTCTGAGATCATTCGCACCATTAGCCGAGTAACAAAAATTAGCAAAGTAAGTGCAAGAGAAATGTCGATACCATTGATGTCGTTTTGATACCAACCAATGCGGAAAGTAGAGCTTGCCGCCTGACCTTCCTCAATAGGTTAATAATCACGGTAATTGCCAGGTTGAGGGCGAAACCTGCAGACAGGCCTGATATTAGTGGGGTATTTGCAGATTTGTTTTATTAGCCCTGTAGGCAACAACGAATACTCGACCACCGGCATACCGGAAGTTTTAAATTACAAATATCTCATTCCGAACGTATATTTTTTCTATTATCCGGTCCAGTTAAAGCCCGGGAGTTATGCGAAATGTGGATATCATTTAGATTGCTGTACTGCATTCCAAGGACCCTATTTGTACACTTTCTATTGTAGAGCAATAATGCATTTTTTTGCAATGAAGATTTATGACATATTAATTACATCATTAATACATTGTGTTTCGTAGTGTTCGATATGATGGTATCTTAATACGTTTTGTTATTCCTGTACTTACGCATAAGGATGGACAGTTAAAGGCGTACCCAGGGCATTTACTCGGAAGTCTTCTCCTGAAGCGCAATTCTCTTACAGTAACATTGGTAAGCCCCATTTTCGTGCACCGATTTCGCTAATCGAGTACAAATAATGTTGTTATAACGCAACGTTTCTAATATCAGTGACGTTATGTTAGGTTTCTATATTCATTGTCGATAGAAACAAATCGTCATGGGGATAAGCCTCTCACGTCGGAAACACAATTTCTCGTGAGAAAGGAAAACGGAGACTGAGACAGATTTTGTTCCGGTTCAGCAAAGGAAGAGAATTACTTTGCTATTTTGAATTAATCTATGATATTTACTTGGAGATACGCTACATGTATGTAACATCACTGCAAGAAATTAACGACTGACTTTGGTGATGTAATTTCTTCCACATTTTCTTTACGGATGAACGTTCAAGCGGAAATAGTATGATAAAGAGACATTTTGTTTACATCAGATTCGGTTATATAATTTTTTATTGATTCCTATGTCGGCAATCGGAGACGAGAACTAGAATCAATGGAAACAATCGTAACTTCTTATTTCGGCAAATATTACACAGATATTATAGCTGACAAATGTTCTATAATGATCGAAGTTTCTTAACCAAGGCTTACAGGAGAAAAAACCCCGATATACTATGCTTTAATTGTGGCTCATCTTATGGTAGGTTTTCACGTTCCTGGTCCCTATTTACAAACTATTATTCTCATCGTGAATCAAAACAATAATAGGACTAGCGAGGCACGATGGTTCGACGTTCCATTTAAAACGCCAACAGCATGGGAAGTGACAGGTGATACGTGTAACAATGTAGATAGGAACTCCGAATAGAAAAAAAATCCTCCTGGTACTTTCGATATTTCAAATAAAATAAGATGAACACATGTCAATGGCTTAATTGACTGGTGAGCAAATATATTAAAGAGAAAATCATGTAATATCAATCAAGTAGTTGAGGGCATACGTGAATCAGCATGGTACTCAAGATAAATCAGTGTATCTGATGGCTGACTTGATACAGAAAACTCCTCATTCATTTTTTTCCACATAAAGCAGCTATCATTCTTTATGCGGCGGTTACCTCACCCCTCATCTGAGGTTGATTAATTTTGTTTCAGTTGGGTATCGTAGTGAAAGCTAGTGTCTGGTCCGACATTCAGTTGAGATAGATACGTTTTGTCTCGGTAAAGTATCTTAGCAAATACTAGCGTATGATCCAAAGTCAGTTGTCATCTTTCGTCCAGAGGGGGTTTGTCCATCACCTGGTTTATTTTATTGGCATCTGAGAGTGAAACCGCATACGATGAAATTCCCACATAACCGGGGCCCTGTGTGGGCATTCAAGGGGTTACGTTATGTACTGAGCTTCTATAACCGCTACATTTCCTAATGAAGGGTATTGCCTTATTGGCGTACCTCACTAGTCTTCCATAATTACTTCAAAAGCCAATAAGTCTAATTGTTTGATATGTGAATGGGTTAAGCGAAATCTACCAGAATGATCTACATGATGAAAGTGAGGCATATTAAAATGTCATCGGTCGAGAAGCATAGAAATAGAATCGCCCACTGATTGGGATTCAGAAATATGGGAGGTTGTAATTCCGCTTAACACTAGAGCCGTAAGAACATCGTGATATACAGGAGCATTGTTGTGTTTTTCATGAAAATTCCCACTCATATCATGACTGAGATACCAGTAAAATATCAAATAACACGGTCCGAAAATTCATTCGGAAATAGATACTACATACTTGTGGCTATAAGTCTGGTCCTTCTCCACTATCAAAACGTTTCATATTTGAGCACGATCACATGGACGTTGAATCTTCACTTCACTTCTATTTGTTTTACAACGATTACACATGTAAGACTGTTCCATATACTATCTAGAAATATATCAAAATTGATGACACCTGGGACTGGAGTACTGACAAATTATAGGATGTTCACCATCGATTTGATCAAAGAATATATTAATTTTTAAAGCTAAATTATTTTTTTCAGTCATGCGAATATTTTGAAAGGATGCACACGTCGAGCAGAAAAAAAACTCTTCCTTTTTCCGGAATACAATAAGCCAGGTGTCCTCATGTGAGCTAAATAGCACGGCGACTATTTCTTCGAACGATAGTCATTTATCAGTGGCCATAGAGTATCTGATTCATCTGTCCCCACAACAATGAGGGGAAAAAAGTAAATAAAAAATAATTGTCTCGAAAAAAACTCGCGACCGCGCCGAAATATCATACATATTTCTATGCACTTCGAATCATTTCTCCCTCGTATTAAACAAAAACATTCGAGCAGTAATATACAGCTCCAAGTAGAAGGCAAAAGTAATATACCATTTCACAGAGATAAAATATCCTTATTACGTCAGTGGTGTTTATTTCACCTTGAAACAACATATAGGGGATGACAAATAGCTATTAGCAAATGTTCAGCTCACTTGGGCATTATAGGAAAGCAGTTTACCGGGTCTATCAGACCTGTTTTAGTGTCTTACAGTAACATTCAGAAACATTAACGACACCATGAAATGATAGCTAAACGTGTTTAACAAACGAATACGCGCATGACCGTTTAAATCGAGAGCACTTCATATTTGTGCCATAAAAAATTCCCTGAATTTCATCTCATAAATTTTTTCGTCCGACCTGACGGTAAAAGCGTTGAAATAAAACTACAGGACCGAACATTTTCTGCTCTTTTGTATACTCCATATTCCAGCTCCAGTGATTTTATATATCCTGTGTGGCTGAGTGAAGAATCGATCTATGAGTTAGCAATCAGTTGTGACCGTCTCTAATGAGATAACCTTGGTGAGAGTTTTGAGGATCTCTGGATCTTCCAGGCGCTCGTCTTTGAAACGAAATTGCTTCCAGCAACGATCTGATGCTCTATTAGAATTGTATCGGTATTAAATGATCTTTAAATGTTATGGCGAACTGCTCAGGAGTGGAAGGATTTGATGCCTACAGGGAGACAATATATACAGACATCTATCAGGTTACCCCAACGACAGATGTGCCCTGTCTGTGAAACACAATATTCATCTATTCAGAACAATGATGTTCTTCCTCAATCCGATAATACCACTAATTCAGCATTCGGGATCGACTAAAACTGTGCCCAATGTGGGACAATAATTTTCAGAGAGGAGACTGTTGTTGGATGATAACAGAACTATAATATTGATTACATATGGCCTTGTCTAATTGTAACACTCTAAACTTTAAAATGCGTCATATGTTGATACATGTAACTGGTTAGTAATGTTTGACGATATATCATGTTCCAGATAGACGTATGTTCTGGCGATACAAAAAAAAATCATTTGTTAGACACAGATGCCGTAACAATGTTTTTTGCATAATTTAGATAGGTCACATTCTGAGAGATCCAGAGGTCGGACCCGAGAGTAAGTTTCTGTTTGACGTCTATATGAACCACGTCCTGAACCTCGGACATGTTCTTTATCATTCTAACTATAATATATATGTGGACAACGTCGGTCCTGCTGCCAGACCGACAGATTATGCATTGTCAACAATCCCGGAATGGCGCACCACAGAATAAGATATTGATTATATCTTGCAATGAATTAGACACTGGAATATAATCCGAAAGCTTCTAAATAAGAGCTCAAATACGCGTCCATAACAAAACGTATCTATGTGGGTCGTGTTGTGGCCTGTTGTATTGGAGAACATGACTGATTCGCACGACTAGAACACGATCAACACGATCCAGGAATGGATCGAGGTTACGTCAGCACGTGTTGAATGAAGTTAAAGGAACTGACATTTGATTTTTTGCCTCTGCATCCATCTATACGTTAGCAATCAAAAGTCGGGGCCATCTGCAATATCATTTCATTGTAATGTGACGATTGTTTCAATGATTACTGAAATTATTAGGGCCTCAATGCATTCGATTTCTTAAGGTTTTGTAACGATATCCCCACATTCAATGATTTGATGCTAGATCTATTAGACTATTATTAGAATTAAATGATCTTCAAATTATATGACCAACTGCTCACGGCTTGTGAGATCTGACGCTCAACAATATTAATTACACCATTTAGAAATAATAATCAAGTCCTTTCTCCACCCGATACTATCATGCCAGTGGTTAAGGATTTGTAAACGACTAAATATGTGTCTAGTATATTAACAAACAATCTCCGCGCCCTTGATTATACCTCGGGCAGCGTCTGGACCCAAATGAACGTTCTAAGCGCAACACAGTATCAACTTAGTATGTCGCGTTCCAAGTTGCTTCTATCAAATGGCACATCCTTAACGAACAAGTAGTTGGTTAGATTTAATAGCATGGCCTTTGGCAAGTGGAACGCTGAATCAAACTCTTCACTGATGTCAGATGAGCCTGTCTCATAAATGTAAATAACAGAGCAAAATGTGTGTTTTTTTAGTGACAAGCCCCGAGTCCAGTCTTTTCAAATATGTTTACCCCAGAATAAACTGTTTTGTAAACTCTTACGATATATACTTACTTCCATAGTTAGGGGCAATCTATACGGTATTTAGGCGGAACCTTTCTCGCGTCAAACCTTTCTTCTTCTTGTTAAAAACAGTCGAGTCAGAACCCGGACACTTCGTTTACAAATAGGTTACACGCATACGAGGTAACTGGTTTTACGGAGTTGTTAAATGGGTACATTCTGAGGGCTAGCCTTTCCCAGTTGGTGTACACAGCCAGAAAAGGGTGATACGTATCCCCCTAAAATGGTGATAACAGCATTACCCCAAAAAGGTGATGAGTTAGAGCCATTACTCTTTTCCACCATCACATTAAAAGGATGATGGCTATCACCTTAAACGGGTGATGGCTATCACTCTAGAAGGGTGATGAGCAATGGGTGCAAATTTTTAGGTCATCGCCCTAACAGGGTGATGATCATTACTCGAAAAGGGTGATGATCTGGCTATTCTGGCTGTGTGCATGTTTTTATTCAGTTTCGGCTCAACGATTATATGTATTACTTTGTGATTCCTGCATTTTACTCAAATCAACTATCTCCAGGTATATGTTGTTAATTATATTACTCTTACCAGAGTATATTTATATTTATATATACATAAAAGTATAATATTTAAACAGAAAATGATATTGGAACATAGCTCAACTCCGTTTCAAGTGTATAACATTGTAGTGAAAGTGGTATTGAATTACCGATTAACTCCCGCGAACACCTGCGGAGCTGTGTTCCCGTTTCTTCAGCTTGCAACAATGTTCGCAGTCACCAGCTGTAAGAATTAATGCTTCATGCAGAATTGTTTTGATCAGTATGGAAGGCATAACCGAACATATTTTATCAAATCATGAAATTTCGTATAAAATATTCGTATTTGCATGTCCGAATCGAAGTAAAACCTCGGAAGTTGGCTTCAAATTTCCAGTTGAGATAGTTTATGTGGACTGTTTATCTGGAAAATTTGAAAACACTTCTCAGTGTTTATATTTTAATTTTTTTTTTTATTGTAGTGTTTTTTTATTTATTTTACCAGCCCATCCACCTGCAGCGGATTAAAGCGACACAGCTCATCAATTTCCAATATACGAGTTGTCAGAGCATTTCCATCAGCTCTCTAGATTTGTATCTAATACCGCTTATGCCGGTGCTAGGGGTCGTGTGGCCATGTCATCCAAGTTGTCACATGAACAGGTACAGTAAAAGCGTATCTGAGATACAACACATATCATGAATCGTTAGATTCTTGGTATGTGCTTTAGAATAGGTTAACCAGAAGACTATACTGTGAAGTCATGTGGCTCTGTCAGTATGTCGGTACCTCTTCCCGCTTCCCTTATATGTGTTGTAATTACAGGCTAACGCCGATTTGCCAAAGACGTGAAAAGTGTAGGCCTATTTTAGTTGAAGGCAGGGATCGGTTATACTTTGCAATCGTTAGATACTGATCTTTGGTGCATAGCTCGAGGTCTTCCACATAAGAGACTGTTTCAGTAAGCACCATACCAAATATTTTTCTTTTAGAATATATGTGTTATGCTGTGGCCTTTGGCATTGTGACACATTGCGACGGCTTCTTATGAGTACAACTCCTGTTATAGAGCCCCAATTACAGACGCGAAGTCGGATGTTTGTCAAAGCAATTCGAATTTGATTCGCTATTCCCTCTTTTGAATCAAACAGGAAAATAAGAGACATAAGAGACTGTTTCAGTAAGCACCATAACAAATGTTTTTCTTTTAGAATATATGTGTTATGCTGTGGCCTTTGGCATTGTGACACATTGCGACGGCTTCTTATGAGTACAACTCCTGTTATAGAGCCCCAATTACAGACGCGAAGTCGGATGTTTGTCAAAGCAATTCGAATTTGATTCGCTATTCCCTCTTTTGAATCAAACAGGAAAATAAGAGACATAAGAGACTGTTTCAGTAAGCACCATAACAAATGTTTTTCTTTTAGAATATATGTGTTATGCTGTGGCCTTTGGCATTGTGACACATTGCGACGGCTTCTCACGAGTACAACTCCTGTTATAGAGCCCCAATTACAGACGCGAAGTCGGATGTTTGTCAAAGCAATTCGAATTTGATTCGCTATTCCCTCTTTTGAATCAAACAGGAAAATACTTTCCATTTGAATTCCATTTTTTCGCTGTAGTTATATTTCCCCAAGCTGTCTTTGAAAGTTATTTAAAAAGTGTTACCCAAGGTAGGACTTATTAAAATTAGAGCATGGAATTTCAATACTAGAATTGAATGAAGATTCGCAGGCGTATTAACCCTACCAGGACAAACTTTCTGCGCTATCCCCGGAACGAGAAAAAAAATGAGAGCTCCCTCGTTGACTTTATAGCTCATCATATTGGGGTCATTTTGAGCCTACTTGCATAACTTTTCGAGCAGAGGATCATGGTCTTATTCAATATGGCGGTTAAGTGAGGTACCAGAAAAGTGATGCGATGCAAAATTTCTTCTTTTCCGCAATGAAAAGTGGGCAAAATGTATTTTATTTCACAACACATCGATATTTACTAATTTACCATGCAGCTTACTAATTTATCACGCAGTTTTTACATTTTCTGGTAGACCTTGACCCAAGGGTTTACTGTGGTAAGTTTCAGCCCCCTAGCTCAAGGGGTCAGAAAAATAATTAGGGGCGCCATTTCGGCCCCTCAGGCATGAATAGGTCCCAAAAAGCTCAAGCCAGATAGGGTAAAATTCTTTACGAGCAACTTGAACCAACGGTTAACGAAAGCACAGCTACTGAAGCTGAACATTGTTCCAATCTACCTACGATGTTGCCCACTTCGTTACTCTGAAATAGCTTTAAGTTTCCTAACCTTATCGGCAGTTATATTGATACATTCGCATCGAATTTGACGAGGATTGATATTTGAATGAAACTTAAATGATTGTGGTGACTTGATGTCTGCTCTGGGCTGTTGTTCTATCACAAGTATTTCAAAATCGGTTAATCTGCCACACGATGTACAATGTGCTCTAAAGACCCGAAGTTCATGCTCCTGTGATACTCTGTAATATGCTTTACTGTAACCGCGACTGCATATTAAAAGGGGCTATATAAAATCATTTGTCGAATACAGATCGCGAAACTTGGAATAACCCAAACTGAAAGTCTGCAGTCTCCCTCCATAGTGTGATAGCCTGCTATAATTGACACTAATAACACTGGAAACTGTTGTATGTGACCACATGGGTCAGTATTTTAAGAAGCACATCAGACGGACGACTTCCTGAGATTGGTCCAAAAGGTTCAGATTCGAAGATGCTAGTTTTAGGTTCGGTTCGATCACGAGCCTTGTGGATAGATCTTATTTATTTCAACTCTCGAAAAATGTGGGACGCGTCCTCCATAGAAGTAAGGAAATCGATGTTATGAAAAATATTCCGCTCAACTGTGGCGAATGTCTCTCTACTTACTGTACTTATCAATCGAGCCTTGCATCTGCCAGACTCTGTACTTAATGCGGTTATGTACAGATGAGGCCCAATGCCATTTTCTACATTTGGTTCAACAGGTGACGATACAGACAGTCCGAAGACCTACGGCGAAAAACAGCAAAATACTTAGGAACGATATTTTTCATGATATTCAACTTCTCTCTGAGAAATTTAGGGTCTGAGAATAGATACTAAGTACATAAATTGGATAACAACGTATTGGCGTTATTAATGGTAACGTTTATATATCGATCATAACATGACTGCTAAACTATGATGTTAGCATCGACCATTCAAAAATCCAAGAAGTAATTATCCATAGGAAATGTGTTAACTAGCCAAATTTTACAAGAAACTAATCCATCAATACCATTAGTTTCTATTGAAAATAAATTTGTATTGCTACAACTACGCTTAACTGTGAACTGCTTCTACGAGCGAATGCAGCTCTATGAACTGCTTCTACGAACGAATGCAGCTCTATCCAGTTGACTTGCTATCGAATACTGTACACCTCCAACACCACCTGAAAACATGTGGATTGATATCGATGCGATGGATTATGATATAGCCAATATTTCTTCTCAGTCTTTGCATTAATTTCGTACTATGTAAACTCTATGAAATGAAACCTATGTTAGTTAAACCACTGAAACAATGGGAGGCTTGAACAAAATGACTTGTCCAGAAGATAAAAGATCAGAGCTAGTTCTGTTAGGTGATTGGTTAACTGGGGCATAATCGCCAAACAGGAAGTAGCAAATCATAGATTCTACACAGGCCAATGAAAATATCGGATTCCATTTACAAATGCTAATTGTCCAATCAAATGTTTTAACCTTACCAGGCTTGGGGGCCAAAATGCTCCCTCTCCCTCCCCTACCAGACTTCCTGCGCTATCTCCGGAACGACACAAAATTGAGAACTGACACTCCGTGACTTTATAGTTTATCATATTGGAGTCATTTTGAGCCTATTTGCATAACCCCCAGAGTACAGGATCATGGCTAAATTTAAGATGGCTGCCACGTGGGGTACCAGAAATGTGATGGTTTCGTCAGTTTTCTTCAAATTTCTACTTTTCCGCGAAGAAAAGTGGGCAATAACTATTTTATTTCACATCACATTAATGTTTACTAATTTATCGTGCAGTTTTTGCGGAGAAATTGCATAAATGCAAAATAAAAACAAATCTGACCGAAAAATCGACCAAAAAATGCCGTTTTTGAAAATGACTTGGATTTTTTCTACATTTTCTGTTAGAGCTTCACCCAAGGGTATAGTGTGGTAAGTTTCAGTCCCCTAGCGCAAGGGGTAAGAAAAATAATTAGGGGGGGGGCATTTCGCCCCCTCCCCCAGGCCTGGACAGGCCTCAAAAACCCAGGCCAGGGAGGGTTAAAACAGGCAGATACCAACTGATGCACTTTTCCTCCAACAAAACTCCATACAATCTAGAATAATGTTGGACATGCTGGTACAGTAACCTCATTGTATGCGCATCGAGACGAGCGACACTATAACAGCAGGATGAAAAGGGTCCATGGTTCAAACATACACTTTATGTATTCTACTAGTAACGCAGTTATTTCGATCCCCTTATTCCAATCTCTTGGATTCAACTTGATTTCTGGTAACGGTAGCCAATTGCATCAATGTCAAACACCAACATAACGGCAATTGCCGCCAAATATATGCGTTTACGTTTTCTACTAGCTAGCAGAAACATTACCAAATTGAACTGTAAAATGTCTAATGAGTATACAGTTATGACCATTCTGGCATCGTGTGATATTTTGTGACTGGTTTTCAGATTACAGTCAATTTTCCCGGCATTAATTATTATAAAACTTACCCTGATTTGATATTCCAAGAGATATGCAATGAATGAATTAGCCTCTGCTTTCTGGGATGATCGTTCTTTTATCTCGACGAAACAGCAATTGAAACCCATAAGTAGTGGGAATGATTGCATTAGTTAAAGGTTACGCCTGGGATTTTTTTTTTCGCATCATGGGATTTTGTTTTTGTTTTTTTTTACTGCTCATTTCACTGTGAACAAGCTGTGGTGACAAAGTGCCAAAAAATCACTAGTAACTTGGTCCCTTTTCCTACTGATCTTGTTTCGACGCAATCGCTGATTTCAAGAAAACGTCACCACTGGCGGTATTGTGCGTTCCGTTTTGATACTAACCCATACTGCTGATTTTCCTTAATGTCACCAGTGTTATCGTTCCCTTAAACTAATTATACTGGTGACGATTGTAAAAATCAGCGTTTAGATGCCCCAAATGTGTTTCCGCTAGTGGTGACAAATAAGGAAATCACCGATTATATCTCGGCGGTCGATCTTTGATGTGAAGGCCCGAGGCAGTGGTAGAGATAAATGTTCGCGAGGCAGGACGGGTGTGTCTGTTATCGGCATTATCGGTAACGCCCAGACGACAGCGAGGTTTAACTATCCATATCTACTGTTAATCACCAAATATGAGCGGAAATCAGCATGAAGGGCCCAAACGTCCAGATAAGTTGTAGATCTGATCTGTTTTGCCGAGTAAAGGTGTTCCAGGATGTGATCAGCTCAAGTTACTGAGAAAACTTGATGTGGGGTGCAGTATGGCCCTTTATATTCAAGGCATTCTAAATGTTTTATATTGGACTTCATCTTAAAACATCTTAGTTTCATCTTCAGACTTACCATAATTCTATGCTAAGTGTTCAAAGTTTTTTTTTTATTCTAAATCGAATCGTAGTAGATTGATATCTCAAAACAAATTTGGTGTCTATAAATGTCGCGAACACACACCTAGTAATATGTCATAATTAATGAGGAGTCGAAAGTATTAATACTGGGGATATTACAGGAACGTTCCATTCAACGCATACCTGCATACCGTAGCATTTTCAAATAAACGGCGGTATATCTTCCCAATGACATAATTCAACATATTGGTGTGGGGTGATGAGATGGGGTATGAGGGAAGGGGAATGACTGGGGGAAGTTACGCTGCCTCGTCTCATTTTAGCCCATCGAGTCAATGATACATTGTGAATTTATTATATCAGGGTGAGGTTAGTTATCTAATCTAATCATTTTATCATTATCCTGTGTCGATAATTATCCAGAATGTTTTTCATGGCAAAGTTACGTCTATTTTTGCATGAATACTATACATCTTCTTTACGTGCGGCTCAGTAGATGTCTTCCCTGATAAACTTACATTGAAAAAGTCCAATCCTGAATTCCCGAGATAAATTAAATTAGTCCTGAATGAATGTGCCCAGATAGCAGCGGCAGGCGCATTTGACGCGTGACTCCAGGCTTGGATTTGCGGCTCATATTTTTGCACTCTCTCCAATACATACAACAAAGGATCTATTTTTTATCAATGAAACCCGGACCACATTTGTAATTTTAACCCCAAGTTGCCAAACCTATAATCAGTGTAACATAGTAGTCCCTTCTGTGATAATATGATGCATGTTGAATATTCCCCCAAATTAAACCAGGTATAAATTGAACTGCAACAGGCTGTAGGCCTCGGGAAGAGATCAGATACATATGTCAGTAGTATATAACATTGATTTAAAGCCACATTCTCCCCGGATGTAACTATGACGTCACAACTTCCTATGTTGGCGCCATCTGTACACTTTGGATGCAAGGGAGGAAACGAGGCGGTGGGGAGGTCACGGGGAGAAAAACCCCTCACATTACCCTCAACCAGCCCTCTAAGACATATAATAATAATAAAGATACCCTATAGGTGTTGTACGATCTTATTATGACGAGTCTAGGATCAGTGCGACCCCAGGGTCGAGCGTTTATTGTCCGGTATGTCTCCGCAAAAAGTAAACAAACAAAATGGCGGTGTGTGGGTGCAAGATGGCGGCGCGTTCTGTGGGTGCAAGATGGCGGCGTGTGGGTGCAAGATGGCGGCGTGTTCTGTGGGTGCAAGATGGCGGCGTGTGGGTGCAAGATGGCGGCGTTCTGTGGGTCTTAATGTTTACGGGGAATACCTAAATAGACGTTTTGGAGCTAGGGGAGGCACTAATGGACCGATGGGGTCGAGTGAGGTATCAAAGTGAAGCATTCGTGAAGGGGCATCTGATGGGATGGGTGTGGGGTTGAATTAGCAGCATTCTGCGCATGCGCGGTGGCCCAAGTGTATGGAAATAGACGTTTTGGGAGCTAGGGGAGTTACTAATGGTCCGATGGAGTTGTATGAGATATCCAAGTGAAGCCTATGTGAAGGGGTATTTGATGGCTGGGTGGGTGCGTGTAAAATTTTTCCTGAAAAAAAATACGGAGCACGGACTTTATCGTAAAATCCGGGAAAATACCTATATGGGGTAGGGGGGTATATAGGTCGCCGGGCTTAACGGGGCTCGCCTATCAATAGAGTTATCTCTCCCTAGTTCCAGGGTGGGTGTATGTAAAAATTTTCCTGAAAAAATACGGAACACGGACATTATTCTAAATTATGGGAAAATGCCTATATGGAGTATGGGGGGTAAAGGACCATCCTGGGAAACCCACTTCTCGACATTTGCGGTAGGGTTGTGGGGTCTCGTTTTCTCAGTCTCGTCATTTAGAACACGATAGGAAGTGTCCCGGAGCGAATCGGTTAAATTTTTGAAAAAGTACGATATAGCCCCATATAGACATATATATATAAATATATAGTCCCAAACTGGGGGTATAGGATCAATGTTTGTCCCCCTGGGAAACGTACTTCTATACATTTGCGGTAGGGTTGTGGGGTCTCGTTTTCTTAGTCTCGTCATTTAGAACATGGTAGGAAGTGTCCCGGAGCGAATCGGTGAAATTTTTGAAAAAAGTCACCGAGGCCTGGGTAGGCCCATAGGCCTATAGGGTGCAGTCTACAGAAGGGCCATGGCATCTGAAATTAAACAGTAGGCAGGTTCATTTTATGCTAAACAGCAACCGTGTTATTAGAGAACCCCCATAGAACTATATATTTTCTGAAAGAGTAGGCTCTTGTCATAAAGCCGAGACAGATGTAAGCCTTGTTGATGAAAATTAGGGTCCCCATAACCCATACTGAACTTGCTTCAAACTTCAGGAAAATCCTCTAAAATTGGTCCAAAATGGGTAATATTCCCCCTCCACCAAAGAAAAAACTTGACAATCGATTGTCCTGAAACTCACCGACAGTGTGCCCAGTCCAAGGACCAACAAAAATTGGCAAAGAAAATAGGGTGTTGTCCAGGCGGTTTTCAAGCTCAATTTTACACCGTAAAGTATGCCATGTGATCGTAAGCTGAAAATGGCCCCAATTCACAGCCACACTTTCACACTTCCATCTGCATAGTGAGGCATGAGCCAATCCTACTGGCAAAATACCATGTACTGATTTGAAGCAAATCAACCAGTCAACTGAATGATATCACAAATATCAATAAACAAAAAGCCAACAAAAATTCTCATGGGGTCAAACCTGGTGGAATTTTAATTTCAAAGAAATTGAGGGGGACCAAAAATCCGCAACTGTGGACTAAGCCCTATACTGCATGGCTATGGGTGTATAGGGCCATACGGAGTGAACGTGTTGGAGTCTAGGGGGGCCACCAATGGCCCAATGGGGTCGGGTGAGGTCTTGTTTTGAAGCTCTCTTGGAGGAGCACTTGAATACCCCAATGGTTCGTCCGTGTTCAATAGTCTGCGCATGCGCAGCCTGGCCCGTAGTATAGAAAGTAGGCATTTTGGGGGTATGTGGGTGTGTGTTTAGGTTAGAGATGGGCTATTCACGGTTCGAGTGGGTCGTGTGAGGTATCAGTGTGAAGCTTGTGTGGGGTAGAGTCAGAATGGCGTGTTTTTAAATTCATGTCACGTCAATATGCGCATGCGCAGTCTGGCCGTAGTAGAGAAATCAGGCATTTTTGGGGGTATGTGGGTGTGTGTTTGGGGTAGATATGGACCGCTATGGGTCCGAATGGGTCGTGGAAGGTCTCAAATTGAAGCTTGTGTGGGTTAGAGTCAGAATGGTGTGTTTTAAGTGCAAGTCGCGTTAATCTGCGCATGCGCAGTTGGTTGTAGTAAGTAAAGTGGCCATTTTGGGGCAGTACATGAAGGTATTTGGGGTCGAGATGGGCTATTCACGGTTCGAAAGCGTCCTGGAAGGTGTCATCTTGTAGCTCTCGGGGTGTAGACTCCGATTTGAGGGTTGTTCACGTCACCGGTGACGTCATCATGTTGCGGCATCGATATAGTCAGAGCTTGAGCACAAAAAGGGGATTCTAGATTAACCTGGGAAAGATGGGCAGTTCCATTTGGACCAATCAGCGGTCGAGAAAAAGAGCCAATCAGCGGTCGAGAAAATGAACCAATCAGCGGTCGAACAATCAGCCAATCGAATTGGGGCACTCACGGTGTGCTTTCGCTGACGTCTGCGCCTACATCTGGGTTCGTGTACACCCGGGTAATGTTTTCTGGACATGGATGGGTTACCTTTGGCTCCATTCCAGGCCACTGATTGGCTAATACGGTATCCAAAGTCAGTTTCATGCATTATGCTGATAGAACTTATAGCAACGTCCGCCAACGCCAAGCTTAACGCTTCAACGCCCTGGTGAAATAGCTCAGAAGTTCTGATTTTCTAGATATTCCATGGAATTGTCACTAATTCTTCGAAATGCAGTGACGCCCGTCGACGCCCGTCGTTACGCCTTAACGCTCTAACATAACGCCTTGACGCCATGATATAGACCGGAGATATTCCATGGAATTGTCACTAATTCTTGGAAATGCAGTGACGCCCGTCGTTACGCCTTAACGCTCTAACATAACGCATTGACGCCATGATATAGACCGGAGAGAGAACAACAACAACAACAACAACAATGAGAGAACAACAGCAACAAGAAGTTTTTTCATATAGTTTATTTTCCCCAATGTTACAGCATACCCACGCTGGGGGAGCCGCGTTGGGTATGCTTACAACTCAAAAAGACTCTTGCCCAATCAGAGGCCACCATTTGCATCTGTCATATTCGTTCCTGTCCATTAGATGTATTCTTGTCCAATCAGAAGTCGCCATTTCAGCAAGTTCCATCTTCGACCATGTTCGCTCTGAACCGTTTGTTCTAATCATCGTCGGACAGGCCTGGATATTTTTCGGGCAGCATGTCCTGAAACAGTTGTTTGCGCATTCTGATCGCATTTTCCCGGGCCTCGGTGGGTTCGGTCTTCATGATGGACCTGTGCGTGGGATCGCCTTTCATTTCAAGCGGTAGTAAGGTATACTGTTCATAGATCGCCATGGCTGTTTTCCTGATGCGGGGGCGCATTTGGGTGTACGTCTGTTGTAAATTATCCTCTCCGGCGTCCTCAATCGCTGCAGCGTAAGTGTTGATAGCTGCTGTCACAATACGATCCCAGAAGGTAGGTTCTGCCTCACTTTCCACGGACGTATGCTGACTATCTGAGGTCAAGCGCCCCGCATCACTAGATAGAATCTCAGCAATCTCTGTTTCGGTATCAGTCGGTACACTCTCAGCAGTCCCTGTATCAGCATCCGCCTCAACGGACTCCTCAGAGTCTTCAATCCCATGTATAGTTTTCTGGTGTCGCATCATATCGTAATGTCTGGTGAACGTGCGTTCGCACTCAGAGCAAGTATAAGTCATGTTGACGGTTGAACGTCGACTGGGCGTGGTTTTGGAAATACGCTCGCTTATATAGACAGTAACGCCCGTCAACGCTTAGCTTAACCCTTCAACGCCCTGGTGAATTAGCTCAGAAGCTCTGATTTCCATGGAATTGACACCAATTCATCGAAATGCAGCGACGCTCGTCAACGCCCGTCGTTACGCCTTAACGCCCATCTCAACGCCTTAACGCCCGTCTCAACGCCTTAACGCCCGTCTCAACGCCTTAACACACTTTCTTAACGCTTTAACGTCGTTTAATGATGCATTCAAACAAATGTTGCTTTTGTGCTATTGCTCTGACATACGCCGCCATTTTGGAGCCGCCATGTTGGATCCGCCATTTTGAAACCGCCATCTTGGATATGTCCCATAATGCACCGGGTCAAAATACTCGCTTCTGATTGGACGAGAGCTCTGTGACGGATTTGAAATACTCGCTTCTGATTGGTGTACGTCGCTAAAGGTGACCGGAACTGACCTTTGACCCCTAGCGTTACGGTGGAAACCTTTACACCGCGCGCGCCGGGGTCAAAATAATTACAGGCATCCTCTAAATACGAATTATGGCAGGCCTGGCATTTTATACCATGGTATATATTATTTACAGGCAGCCTCTAAATACGAATTATGGCAGGCCTGGCATTTTATACCATGGTACAAAATAATTACAGGCAGCATCTAAATACGAATTGTGGCAGGCTTGGCATTTTATACCATGGTATATATTATTTAGAGGCAGCCTCTAAATGACGAATTCTGGCAGGGATGGCCAACCATACGAATATTTCAAGTATGCCCTAAAAGACATACAAACACGGTACATGGAAATACCGTCATCTGGTTTATATTAGTCCGAGATCTACCTTTGGACGGGAAGACGCCCGGTATGTCCGACAGCTGTTTATATGTTTAAATAGGACCATAATTGTTTACATATCGATCACACATATGCAGAGTATCGACAGTTCAAATTCCGTTCAATGTTGATCTTTGCGGATTATGGGTAAATTTTCTCAGTCCTCGGAAAGGTAAACAGGGCTGTCTGGGTACCGTGACCAATAGTGTTTGTGCAACCAAAGCAAATCACGTGTATATACGTGCGTGTGATGAACCCATGCACTTCCTTTGACTTCTCCGTGTAAGTTTTCACCATCCAGTAGTACGACAGACCTTCCTGTGGGAGAAAAATATCCCTGTGACGTCACCGTATCTAATACAATATTATGAGTTGACTATCAAACTAAAGTTAGCGGGCTGTCAGAGAAGAACAGTGAACTAGGGCATATTGTTGGACTGCCCAATCGTGAGATTTTTATCGGTTGGTTGGTTGATTGGTTTGTAGGAATGGAATAAAGTATATTTGTTAAAATATAGTACAATTTGCTGACTTTCTTTCCATTTCAGGTATTTGGAGCTCAATCTCCAAAACAACGCTGTTCATTGGGAACCGACGCCTCCTTCCCCCGGATCACCCATTGAGATGGGATCGAACATATCCAGATTCTCATCTGGTATATACTGTAAATTAGAATACATAACTAGGGTATTGTTGTAGTAGGAACGAAAGCAAGCGTATACGTGTCTGTGGGTTAACTTCTGTTTATATTTTGTTGTAATTATGATGTGTATCTAGCGTGCTGGCAGATATAATTGCTAAAACAGCATTGTTGCACTGATGCCATAGACTGTTTGTACACTATTAAACGTTCTGGACATTGCAACCTGGAGTCGGAAATCCCACATGATTATGACACGGCCAGGTTTAAAACTGGTAGGGGATGTGTCGGAGATTTTCCTCCCCGTTCCATCCCCTTCGGATGTCATCGCACTAAATATACAAATTTCCTGCTAGTACAAGCTAAAATATAATGTAAATGATATTTCTGCTTCAAACAGCATGTAAAAGGCCTACGTCCCTCCTGGACGGATGTTCAAAAAACGATACACCCATGTTAACTGGCATGATTAATGATTAATGCATTGCTATAGATAGATAGATAGATAGATAGATAGATAGTTTATTGCATGAATTGTGCCCCAGAAAAGGGCTAAAACGCATAGATACATACATACATGTACACGCATATATACATACAAAATATACAGACATAACATAATATACACAGTAAAATAATAGATAGGGTACTCATAATACCTCATTAAAAACTTGATGGCGGATACTGCTTGCTTATTTGCACGGATATATAATGATATGTTAAACAGATTTACACAATGGTAATGTTATGCAGTATTCAATTATCTGTAGTACTGAAGCAGTCAAATACAAATTTTGCTACATTCTTGGTAATTATTTTGTCTGAACATGGAGGTATAAATCGGGAGGAGACGCAGATTGGGGTGATGAAAATGTTCAATGTACGATACCGACACAGTAGGGTATAGCGGATTAACCTGAGGGATTATAGCTGGCTCGACCATGTCCGCCGTTGATTCGGGGGTAGTCGATTTCACGCCCATGCGTGCCATGGACTTGCTGTCGACGTATTAAGCGTTGTGTATTCGAAGTGGCTATTGCCAATTAACCTCCCGCTGCGTTGATCACCATCGGGCGTAGTTTGTGTAAAAGAAGTTTTTGAAGTTTTGAAGAGACTTAGATCACTTGAATTACTTATTATTTTTTATCAACATGAGAAGTTCCAGGAGTAGAACACCAGATTTTGTAACGGAGCGTACACGTGCCCGGTTAATGATTTTTGCAAGAAATACTTGTCCGTAAAAATGTTTTTTATTTGATGACTGATTCTCAGCTTACAAATGCATATCATGGGATATAATGCAATATAGAAACCTTAACCTTATAATAATCTCTTTTGTCATGTATACCAAGAAGATTGTGTGCAATAATCATGATAACTGAAACAAATTAAATTCTAAAGCTTATCGATATCAGATAAGTAATTCATATTCCAAGATTTGTATATCTGTAAGATGGATTGAAGTTTGATCAGTATTGTAGTTTAAGGGCCCCTTCTCATACGGGTTTCGAACCTCATCAACTTTCAATTTCACGGTAAATTCTTAGTTCATTCAAGATGTTTACAAGCGCTATATTTTGAAATAGATAAATAATAAATAAATAACAAGGAAAGAGCGGAGGGAGATATAAATAGAAGAGAAGAAGAAGTGATTATGTACAATTTCGTCCGTCAGTTTATCGGTCAGGTTATATTGGTAGATAGGTCGGTTCCTGCACACAAGCGACAGCGTCTCCGCAGCTGTTCAATCTGCAGGTCCATTATCCTGGTAGTCTGTGGAAGAGTTGAAAATTGTAATTTTATTAAAATGTATAAAAAGAATGATACAATTAATCGCATTTTATGTATTTATAGGTACACCATATCATCAGTTAATGGAAGTAATGATTGTAAGCTTAACTGGTGTACTATTTCTTAATAGCAATCGTTTGTATGCAGACTAGAGGTTATAATTCATTTTTTGTTATTCTTGTTGTAAAATGTTTCAATAAACTGTTTCGATTTCAAGACAGATGGTAAGCATGATAAATAAAAACTACAACTTACAGTTTTATTCCAAGTTACTTTGGAAACACGTGAAAATTGCGCCGTTAGACTGCGTTGTATCTTGTGTAGATTGCTTTCAGAATTCCGTCGCCAAGTTATGAGACGTACGAAAGAAATTCTCCGCTTTTATAACGAATATTTTGGTATAACATCTCACTCGGGCAGATTCTCAAGCGATGTGTTAATTAACATTTCCTGTTTCCAAAGAATTAAGGAAACTATGTTATTGATACCGTGCTGGGTATTCATTAATATTTATCCATTAAACTGATGTTAAATATCGCTAGTCTGCCTTCAAATATAAACTAGAGCCTTAGGCACTGAAACGGGGCTATTTAAATGTAAAATAGGCTGTTGGAATAATTCCACTAACTCTTTGATGTTCAGTTCCATGGCGAAAAGCCATACAATTTATAGTCTCACATATTTCTCTCACTAAAGATTTATAGTGCATATAGTGTAATTGTACCCATATAAATATTTAAAAAAATAACTTGTGACTGATGGGACAGACATTTATTATGAAACCAACCTGGTGAAATGATAAATAATGTCTTCTCTGCATGTTACCAATATTTGTAAAATATTTTTACTTTTGATTATAGAAAGAATATCCTTCAGCAGTGAATGACAAAAGATGAATATTGAGATACAATGTAAAATCCTCATATGGTATATTATTTACATGTACCGGTATCTCCACTTGCCAGTACACCCCTATAGTTAAGTTTGGAAGGTTATAAATTCTTACAATGGCTGTATGCAGACTTGTTATATAGCTTACTGCTGTCTAAACATAATGACTCAAACTTTGACCCTATCAATTGACCCTATCAGCTAAGTAAATCAAGCCACTGACCCAGGTCATGCATGTGTCTTATTTTCTGAATGGTATAGAGGGTCTAGTGGAGAGAATGTTTGTGTGCTAGCCCTAAATAACATAGCCTGTATACAATTTCTGCAAGAATGGAAACCCAGAAAATTAGAATTTCTTGCCAACATGGCAAACATATGATAAATCTGCCTTAAACTATTTTCTTCTGTATATGTTAAGTGTTATAAATAAAGTTTTTATCAACCAGCGATTTATGACATCCTCTCGGGAAAACACTCTGAGTCAAACTCTGGATAGTATCCATTTTGTATTCATGCTCTAAAGCAGGAAATCTATGTGAAAATTACATCTGAACATATATAAGAATAGCAGAAAATATTTAACTTCACTAATATAGACAAGGTGACACAAAATCTAGCCAAAATAGTTGACCAAACTGTCTGCAGTAGCTGAATAACTTGAGGACTTTTTTCTTCTGCTCTTCCTCTCAAGCCTAAAGCAGTTGAATAAACGACCAGTCACCCTGGCAACGGTACCAACTGTGCTGAAGTTTTTCCTGACTAAAATACAGGACCATTAGTCCCTACGGGCCTACATAGCCCCGTGAAAAAGTGTTCTTTTCCCATTGTGAGGAACACCGCATGTATATATTTTTCGTGGTATTTACAATAATTTGTCCTGACTTGAGCAATATCTTTTTCTTGATTATAAATACCTGCAATCGCAATCTTCTAACGGCAAAACAATAACATTCAATGGGCCTGTCAATCTCAAAAGCGACCGTTAAACGATCGCACTGCCAATTGTGTATTCGCGGATTACTCACCGAGCAATCAGCTCCCACGGGGGTATACACAAACGGACGCCGGGTCATTACTTAATAGCTTTTTTGAAGCATCAAATACAGAGAAAATGCCAAAGTAATGCTTACCAAATCCTATTTTATTCAAATTGAGTTAAAGCCTCCCGGAAATGCTAAACAGCAGGATATAGATCTGTTTACGACCTTTAACATAAGCATAACTTTTCCCCGATTTGAAATGCGGAAAGTGGGTTATTTTGTCATTAAAACTGTGCAATTTTCATAGTTTGGAAGAAGTCACAATGTATTTCAAATGGAGAAATATGTATATTTTCAGTCGCTTATTTTACACGAACGGGATAAGCCTCCTGTAAGAACCATAGATTTTCCGATTCCCTATAGTAATAGCTACTCGCTCACATTTTTGGGTCATGTCTGGAAATGAGGAAGTTAGCATAAAAGGAGAAAATACAATATAGAGAAATGACAGCCTGTCCCGCAGCTCAGCACCAATAAGACTAGCCAAGTTGACATGGCTTCGTTCGTTTCTATTAACGAAGCCATGTCAACTTGGCTACAACAAGACATACTGCCATGACTCAAATATTGTGATAAGGGAAATTATTTGAAATAAATAAACATGACATATGCGCATAATTTTCACTTGGTGATTTCAATTTGTGGAGACTGCGCACGATGACACCTCACTTCCGGCCATTTCTAATTTAACAGAAAGGAATCGCAGGATCAGAGAGCGGCAGCGTACATTGAACATGAAAGACACGCCGCCCAGCTGGACGGCTTTTCAAAACACAAGAGCTCAGCGGGCCTGAGCGCTGGCCAGTCAGTCCTGGCTTGTGGAACAGTCTCCTTCCGATTTATACCTCCATGATCTGAACAACTTAACAGTTTTATAAAAAGACCATCGTTTGATATATCGGATGTAACAGACTCAATATTCTTCAACAATATATCTCGATGTGCATTAAAAGCAGTACAGCACAATAGGAAGTGTTTTTCATCTCCAATTACCTGACAAGTTGTACAAAGTCTGTCACATCTGGGATGCTTGGTATACCTGCCACTTTCTATTGATAGTCAACTGCGTGACATATCGGTTTTCAAGTATTAGCAGATTTTTTAATCAACAGACCGATAATAGTTTCCATCAATACGAACCAAATGTACATGCGGAGTTATTTGCTAGAGGACGAATACTTTAGTAGCCACAGTTTGTGTTTATCACACATATGCTTACTCGTAAACGAGCGTTTGCTATCAAAACAAATGATCCAGTTGTTAGAAAGATCCAAGTTGGCCTACACAACCAGCAGCACATTTTGATCATCCCTGTATATATTGGAATCGGGCAGATTCCACTATTAGTATCAGGCGATTCAAAACAATTGATGAAAATGATCAAATCTCAGCTTTCCGGTGCCATTTTTAGCGCTCTATTATTTTGAACGTATGCGCTTAGTTTCACAAATGCGTGTAAGCACTATTCCGATCATAGCTTATCAGTGATCCATAATATAAATATTTTGAGTGATAATTCAGCCCCCTTCCTGTTTTTTTTTCGTGAATATACCTTTTCAATCTGTTAATATTACTCAGACGCAATGAAAGTCACATACAGCTATCACTCACTATTGTATAAGGGCTTATATGGGTACGGACATTTTCCACTCGGAGAATTCCCCATTGGACAGTTGCTCGCTCAATCTTTAACCCAGAATATAAAAATGTCATTTACAATAAAAAAATCACACACACAAATGGCCTATTATTTCTCATTGAAGCACGGAAAACTTACAGACTACAATAACTGTCCACCTTCACTTATTGGGAAAACAAAGAAGAGCCTGTCTGTCCTATATACCAATGATATTAAACGCACCTGTTATACTGTTCAAAAGAAATACCAAATGTCGTACATGAATATTGTGCTATATTCATGTCCACTATATGGTCGCTAAACATTATCTGAAATATAACACTGAAAGGCATAACTATTCTTATTTTTCTATGGGTTCAATTCGAAGTGTCTAAGTGGGGAAATGTCCATTCTATCCATGTTATTTCGGGCTGAATTGCCAAGTAAGAGATCCAAGTAGTTGCACTACATGTACTCCTTTGAGAACACAGTAGACTGAACAAAAATTACATGCCAATGCTCCGATTACGCTGTATCACGTAACACGATGAACGTGGCAGTTTGAAATGAATGTAAAGTAAACAAACTGGGAACTTGTCAATATTCGAGATACAAGTTGACTGGTAGATCTGAAGATAAGGGTGTGAGGAGTGATCAATGTACATCTGCCTTCAAAATATGTACCGATGTGAGCTGATACGGAAGGAGTGAAATACCACTGATTGCAACTCTCAACTCCACAAATCATCACATTCGTGTGGTTGAAAGGAAACAAAGTTATTTTCAGTACTTTTATAATGGCGTCGACAAGGATGCTCCCCAAAACTATGCAATTACATCCTGCCCACAAGAAGCAATGACACTCAGAGTTATTCATGGGAATATAATTCATGTGTTTGTGATAGATTGTCACAGTCCAGGATAAATAACCATGAACATGATTCAGGTTTTATACGCTACAAACACACAGTGCTACAAACTGACAGTAAGACGCCATAGCAAATATGAACAGAAATGAGGCGTAGATAGTGTGTATATGAAATATGTATGTACTTGTACATCAAATGTCGGTTTAGTTGTGAGATAACAACCATGCAACAAAGCAATATATTCTCTACCATAATTGCCTCTGTGGTTGAAAAGATGAGGTGGTATATGGGATGATTGTCTTGTTTAATACCGGGACTTAAAATAACAATTCACGATAACCGTCTATTTCAACAAAATTTGGCAGACACATTGCTTAATATATGCGCAATAATTTTTTGAAGATTCAGGTAAAACAGAACGAAACAGAGTGGCTGTGTGTCGATTAGGCGTGAGCGGGGGGGGGAGGCTGTCGTTCATGTACGAAATTACACAAGAAAAATGAAAATAATATGATAGGAGCCGTCTGTTTCAACGAAATTTGGAACACCTCTTCCTCAATGTATAATCAACAAAATTACGAAATTTATCGAAATGTGCATTAAGACGATCAAGAAAATTAAAAATGTTTGTACCTGGTACCCAACAATGATGTGTCACCGATGTGATTGTGAGGTGATATGAAAAACAAAATAATTGTTCGGTCATCACGTGACTCGTCGAATGGCCGTTTCAATGAGAATACGTGGTCCGTTCATTATATAGTAATTGTTACAAATTTAACGAAAACCAGTGGCGGAGTGCAGTGGGCGAAAGGTGGTGTAATATATGGCAATGAACTTTTTTTCTAAATACGGAAAGGACTCTCATAATATTAATACCTCCAAACCAACATTACTGTGACAAACCCACTTCAGCCAGTTTTTGTTGTAACTGTGCGTGTGTGTGTTCTTGATAGTTATAGACACCGGATCACTGAAAGACATCAAACAACGACTACGCTTGGAAAAGCAAAATCTGAAGAGTATGTACCGGCCTAGAATTTTGAAAATTGGCGAAAGATAAATTTAACGTATGCTTGATAAAATAAATTAAGCATGATTGGATGGTATAATGGGCTACAATGAAACGCGTCCCCGTCACCCCTTCCCGCCTCGCCTCCTCACCCCTCTCTAATTCTCCTACTTTTGCCACTGGGCAGAAAGAATCTCTTCCCCCTCCGCCAATTTATAAACGTCGTAAATATTCAGTAGGCCATGCCGTACTCCACCTCAGGTTTGCGCTGCTATTTCAAGTTAAATGAAATAATTTCGTCTTAGCACAGCTTTACTCAGCAAATGAGATACAATCCAGACCGTATCTGTACTTACGAACCCTTCTTGCTGATTTCCACTCATATTTGGTGATTAGCAGCAGATATGGATAGTTAAACCCCGCTGTCGTCTGCGCGTCACCGATAATACGGATAAGAGACACACCCATCCTGCCTCACGAACATTAATCTCTACCACTGCCTCGGGCCTTGACATCAAAGATCAACCGCCCAGATATAATCGGTCATTTCTTTATTTGTCACCACTAGCGGAAACACATTTGGGGCATCTAAACGCTGATTTTTACAAACGTCACCAGTATAATCAGTTTAAGGGAACGATAACATTGGTGACATTAAGGAAAATCAGCAGTATGGGTTTGTGCCAAAACGGAACGCACAATACCGCTAGTGGTGACATTTTCTTGAAATCATCGTTTGCGTCGAAACAAGATCAGTAGGAAAAGGGACCAAGTTACTAGTGATTTTTTGGCACTTTGTCACCACAGCTTGTTCACAGTGTTTCTGATTTCCGTTGAATTCTTCTTTATATTTCTTTCTCAGCAGATTCCGACGTGTTGACATTATCTCCCCGTTTGAGGCGTTGAAGAACATCCTGATGAATTTGCCCACGTTTTCGCGAAGACTGTAGGGCATGTTGCTACGAAACTGTACTGCTGGTGCTGTATTCGAATTTAGTTTCCTTCGATTAACATTGACGACTGCTGAATGAAGCCAAGAATTGCACTTTACGCTATATGATTAATTGTACTTTTAAGCTATGCTAATAATTTTGTCGCACATTCGTGTTAATCTTAGTGCTATGGCTTCACGATGGCTTCAACTTTCTTTGTCGTGGAACTGCTGAAGAAGCCGTATACCCGCGTGTGCCTTTCGGATATGCCAGATCTGAAGAAGCCGTATACCCGCGTGGGCCTTTCGGATATGCCAGATCATTCAATATAGTAACGGAGGCAATTGTATTATAGATGTATGGACCACTGTTCCGTCGTCAACAATAGCGCAGCCATTGTTGAACATGAAGCAGCCGTGAAATAAGAAGCCGTTATAGATTCAACCGAATTGTTCACACACGCGGAGAGATCTGAACTATCTCTGAGTGAAACCCTTCACCAGAAACAGAATAGCAGCTACTACTTCTTACAATACTTGCTGGTTGGAGAAGAGAATTTTTTTCGCCGTGGCGCAATTAAATTAAATCCAAGTCGAAGTCCAATCAACACCGTGAGGTTTTAATAGAGTACAACTTCCGTAAATGGACACAGGGGCTCGCTGGCTTTGTGAATTGGTTAATGAGGATCGAGAGAGTAAAGACAATTAAGAGGGGGACATTCAAGTCGGCGCCTTCACCACACCACGCTCACAAAACCTCGTATTCATGTTGTTTTCTTAAAAATAATCGAATAAACGACAAACAGTTAAATTGCAAATATCTTACTTTAGCTTTTTCCGGTCTGCTCTCTTCGGGTGAATGGGCGCATTTCAGCAAAAGTAAATAAGTGCATGCAATTCCAACCGATATTTCCAGATTGATCGTAAGCCGGATCAAATCTCTCGCAAAAGTGTCAGAGAACTCTCAGCTGATTCGAGATCCGCAAAGGTTCGTTACCGTTGACAACTAGTTAATTATGTTGGTTAACGGAGTGCGGTGGGGCAAGGGAGTAAGAAAAGTATCTGTGAGTCACAGATCTCAAAAAGATATATGCAATATAACTATTTGTTGTTTTCCGATATTTTAAGAAAACGAATTATAAAATTTGAGTTTTGGGGAGGATGGTGTGGCAACGGGACCCACTTGAATGTTTTCCCTTAAAATTTTTCTTTACTCCCTCGACCACCTCGTTATGAACCCAATTAACTACGATAAGGAGCCGGTGTGTACATGGCCGTTGCCAAACAAGTTCCGTTCAAACAGATACACATGCGCTGTATACGTGATATACGCGTCGACGGAATCTCAGAAAAGCGATTCATCCGGATCGGACGAGTTCTTTGACATATATGCGTCATCCAGCGCTTTATGTTGTTGGGGTTTTTTTGTGGGGACTTTTATTGTTTTGCTTTACCAGCTGTCATGGGATTCTCGCTCAACAAACAATTGTTGTACCATTCCCTTATATCTGATTGATTTTGATTTTACTCTCGAAAACTAAAGCGTAACATTGCAGTTCGATAATACTAAACGTATAAGCACGGCCTCTGGCTATTCATTGAGTCTAAGATGATCACCTAGATGAATACAGACGTTTTATTGATAACGAATTGATTTCCCGAGCACGCATAACGACATTTTTATTCCAGGAATGTCATCAGTATGGACATTTAAATAAGGCTAGAAATTAAATGAAGCAATCAATACCAATTGCGTGTGTTTGTGCTCAGAGAAGACGTGCTTGTCAACTTGATTGTAATTTCCTTTTACGAATTAATGTATTTGACTGAAACATGATGGTACAGTGGCTGATATTTTTATTGTCCTTTGTATTGACAACTCACGTTACTATGTGTGGGTCATGAATATAGCTGGTTACTCGGTAATAATGATAGTATACTATCATGGAATTGGCATGGATTATATTTTACTCGCTATTTCGCTTACCTGAACCATGAGCTATAACACCTCATTGCACATTAAGATCACGATGTGTGGTATAATGGGCTAAAATACAAGATAGTCCTGGTTATCATAAATGCTTTTCCATTACCAGCGCGTGACTGAGATATATGATACATTATTGGAATTGAGGAATATTGATCGGGGACACAGTTTTGAGGATTTCAACATCATTTGTTCTTGCTGATATGACAGTTTTGATCGCTTCGTCATTGCAGGAATCTATGTTGTTTAAAAAAATCAATTATTTTATTTGCTTGGATTTAGGTCTTTCACTGTCACTGAGAATATAATCGTTCTTGTTTTATTTCACACAAAAAGTTATATATTGTTTCGTGAAATTTTCTACTACAGCCATAGGCTGGGGACATTTTATCAAACGCAGCATTGAAAGGGTGGCGGAAAACGATGCCGGCTTACTGATCCCACACATAAAGATACTGATTGCATATTTCTGAAACACCACGAGAACCAAGAGTGATCCCTGTGATGATTTGTATCCCAGCCACGCTTACACTGTAGCTGTTCATCTTGACATATTGAATGACCTGACCACGTGGTCCCTAGCACCGGCTTGAGCTGTATTTGATAAAAATATTCCACATTACTTTGAGGTGAAGTATGACTACTATTTCAACATAGACTTTTACAGAAACTTGTTATGTAAAATAGCACTGTATGACACATTAGAAAAATGAAATAAAATGAGGGTCACATAATCAACTTATGCTATGAATGCTCATAAACGTGGGGATCCCTTGTCCTAGCTTGGCACAGAAATGGTACGGAAATGCAGAAAAATAATCATAAGATTGGATTTTTTTAATAAAACTGAACAGAGATTTTTAATCAAAATTGAACATGACACGTAAGTCAACCTGTTTCATCTGAAGACAAATTAAAAATGAGGGTCACCGACCCAATTTTCTTTGTAATGCACACAAACTACAAAACCTTTTAAGAATTATTCCCATGTCATTTCTAATAAAATGAAATGGCTTCATACTAACAAATTTAGTCACATTCAAACAAAACTTAGTATATTTGCTAAACAATGAACACATAGTTTCCATATATCACAGATTAGATTGTTCATGCGAAGCTGAAGTTTCCCTATTTGAAATGTATTGAGACCGGTACCTGAGGAGTCGGGCTCTCCCTTAACTTATTTTTCATAGCTAAAGTCGTCGGTATATTTAAGGATTGACTTTCGCATTTTGCAGGTTCCTCAAATTATAAACTGTCAAATGATGTGATTCAAACTGTGTAAACTTGCGAACTTGCCAGCACAGTTTACACGTTGTTTGAACCACATCATTCGACAGATTATACCCCGATGAACCTGCAAAATGCGGAAGTCAATCCTTATAATTCTTCACTCTCATTTGTCAGTGGATCTATGCATATTTTTTATTGGAAGAAAGACGTTTACAGATATCTTTAGAGATGAATTTGAGCCAGTCACCCGTAAAACAGCTGACATTCAAGTGCCTTCTTCACTGACTTCTGAATATGTATCCCCGAATACATTTTTTTTACTGAAAAGATTTATGCCTTATGAATGTATCATTTGATGAATATATCATTATTCAGTTTATTCAGAATTGTTCAAACATGAAAATTGAAAACAAATTGAACTATAACTATTTTCTGTCGCGGACTGCGGCAAGCGAGTCAACTTTAAACTTGTTCAACAGTGAGCGCGGGCGCACTTGACAGTGCTACTTTTGTACAAGCCGATGCTATAAACGAAGACACGGCGCGGGAATTATACACTTCAACAGTTGGAATAAATTCATAATTTAGGGACAAAAGAATTTATCGTTTTAGCCATCACCCAGACAAAGATGAATCTGAATGAAAATACTTCGGATAATTGAAGACGACTGGATATAATAATCAACGAATGAATCGGGTGAGGCTGTCAAACGTCAGCGCGAATATTTGTACCGTACCACTCTCTATATAGTGCAGCGGTCTGAACCCGTTATTTGAACCTTACCCCTCCCCAGGGTAGAACAAGATAAAATTAGCATGTAGTTAAAGAGTGGTGTCTGGCGATTCAGAAAAATGACATTGGAGTAAAATCAGACTGGGACCAATGTGTTTTGAGACCTTTGAAACATGGTACCCACACATCAACGATAAATATAGTATGAGCACCCCACAGTGCTCTCATTCAAGTGATTTTGACTTCTACATAAAATGTGTCATCGCAAACTCAAATTATGAGGTCGACACGAATTTCAAATCATCTGTGGAAAACAAATAAGTGAAATAATCAGGCTAAAATTACCAAATTTTCGATAAAACGAGCGTTTGAACGTATATCGTTATTGGGGTAGATTAACACTTCCACGGATAGTTTCATTGGATGAACATGTTCCCATTAGGCATGTAAACGATCGTTGTATTTACATTTATTTGTTTATTAACACTCATGTGAAATGCCAGGCTACTTTATGAATAAGTTGCCGCTCCTGAACTGTATAAAGTTCAGTCATCATCATCACTGTCATTACCGATATCTGCCGCATTTTCACACTCACACTTGCACGTGCACGCCTCAATGCATGGCAATCCCGCTAATCTGCACTGCCATTTGCCAGCAACAGAGCACTGAGTGTCTGAACAGTAGAGATGAGTCAAATCTCGTACTTCAGAAGGAGCAGGGTCTTTTGTGAATCTGACCGGCTCAAGATGTTTGTCCACAACTTTCTACCCATTGCCGACAGGGCTTGGAATGTTCGGTGTGACTACTGCCCATATCCTACACTGGTAATGACATCTGGCAACATGCTGTGTGAAAGCGTCCTCAGTCGGTGGCAGAGCAGCGACACATTTGTCGGTATTGATAGCAATATTGTAGCGCAATTCGTCCAAATTAGAGCATGTTCTAGTTCCTTTCTTTTGGGTCGATTTCCCGGCACACAAGATCAATGCAAATTCTTTCGCTGCGGGAAGGACGTCATTGACTTGTTCTACAGCCCCGAAACTGTGCAACCCCTTTAGAACAGTCATGTTCTTAACAAGGGTGTTGTAAGCCGTGCATTTCCCCATCTTGTACATTGAACTTGTGGTATCACATCCTGTTAAGCTATGAACGGCGGGCAAGCATAGGCAGACATCTTTACCCAGTTTCTGGACAATATCATGGACAAGAATGAATCGCTGTCGATTTGTAAAAACGCCAATATGTCCTGCCTGCATGTAGGTATCCACTACCAGTTCACCAAGAGAATAATAATACAAGAGCAAAACCAATACATCAGTATCGTCACAGCACACTACAACTCTTGCGTGACCAGTATTTGCATATATGGCATGGAGAATCAATCTTGTGGCGGCCTCCTCTTGAGTGGAAAACAGGTGTGGGACATCTTCAACTTCTGTTGAAGTTAACACTTTTACCAACTTCCCATCTTCAAATCCACCAGCGAGCATAATACTTTGACTATTCTGGAGATAAGATTGTGCTTCACTGGAGATGGAATGACAGAGAAATGCCGTTAAAGCTGATTTGTTGAGTGCGTTTCCGAATAGCTTTTTGTACGGTGGAACCAGACGTTTTCCTGATATGGCATAAACTGCCCCATCATCACCCCTTCGTGTGTGTTCTGTGCATTTGATTGATAACGGGCGGTCATATCTACCAAATACAATGACGACGACATCTATGGTGGCATCTGCTTTAAAAATACCCAAAATGCGCTTAAAGACAACCTGAACAATATCATCATACGTCTTGAAAAGTCGTTCATTGAGGGAACGAAGCATGGCCATGCCATCAATAACATGAGCAGTTTTGTCACTGCCTGCTAGAGGTGGGAGAGAAGGTAATTCAGAGCAGGAAGCTTCAAATTTCTTTGCCAAGTCGGACTTAGATACATCTTTTTTTTTAGATGACGACTCTATAACGAATATTATGGATTAAGAATACTGATCAGCGATACGGATTTGATATTTTTGGAACATCATGATGTCTTGCCGGTGTGGAAGCAACCGTGGTCCGCCAGATATGAGGGTCCGGGGACCATGGTATCTGGATCTGGGTGCCCGAAGGGCACCCAGATCCAGATACGAAAGTCCTTCCTCGGAAACAATTGTCCCCCTATCAGCAGAAACCAGGGTCCTGTTATCGTTGGAGTCCGGGTCACTGAAATCTAGACAGGAATGTCTCTTCTCATATAAGGGCCCGGACCATGGCATCTGGCGGACTATGGGCGCTTCCACAGCTATGGAAGTCCTCAGAGTCCGGCATACCTCAGAGTCCGGTTGACCTATATATGAAACTAAGGGAATAGTAAAGGCTAGAAATTCTGAACAGAGGTTCGGCCAGCAAATCGGTGGTGCAGTGGGTAAAGGCATAGACGGTGGACAGTACAGCAAAAGGTAAGATTGTGGGTTCGATCCTAGTCGAGGTCAGTTGAAAATGTTTGATTTTCTGCATTTCTCATGTACAGCTTTAATACGTCTTGTAAAGTTATACCGTCGCATCTTTGTTAAATATATATATTTTTTTTTAGAAAAAAAATAATTTTATGTATTTAAGTCAATATACATATTTACGGTGGCCCAAATACGACATGCTATTAATTTTAGTTTTGTATATAGAACGTTTCATTTTGGGTGGAGGGGGGGGGGGAATTCTTTCACTCCTTTCTCTCCACCCAGGTGCAAATGTTTTCACCGGGGTGAAAAGGTTTCCACCTGGGCGCAAACGTTATCACCCTGGTGGAAACCTGTTTTAACACAGGTGGAATCCTGTTTTCACCCAGGTGAAAATCTTCTTACCCCGGTGAAAACGTTTCCACCCAGTTTCCATCCGGGTGAAAACTAAACCAAAAGAAGCAAACCTAGAACTTAAAAAATAATAAAAAACTGGAAAAATAGCAGGTCATATATGGGCCGCCGTACATCTTCAATATGTCGTAGAACACCGTATAGAGGTACTAGGAATCCTTCTTTTCGCGCAGGGTTAATTTTCGCACGCATATGATTTTGCGAATGTTGCGAAATCAGAAAGAAACACGAGATATTGAGATATCTAATGAAAATGTATATCACATTTCTGACATCAGTAAATATTGAGGAAATTGTCATGTCGGAGATCTCTATTACTGTTATAATTAATGTTAATCTAAAATGACCACGTTTGTCCGCTGATACTACTTACGACTTCTCGCATAGTCAGGGCGAAATTGGAATATTTTACAATATGCAAATATAATGCTCAGGGTCTTTTCATATTCGGTCCGTATCTTCCGAATGCGGGATATCCTGAACGATCTCTCCGGACATTTCAAGCTGACTCGCGGTTCGTGAACTAGGATCGGGTCATTTGTTTGCATAGGAGCATACCATAAAATATAAGTTTTAATTTGTTTTCACATTAACCGTAAAGGGGCGCATCTGGTATCATTAAAAAATAATCAAATGAATAAAACATAACATAAATGCAAAATAAAAAATGCCACGACGTCTACATGCATCTGATTACTGCATTCATATATGGCACATCTGCGAAATGAATGGATTATATTGAGTACACTGAAAAAAAAAATCTTAAAATTTAAGGAATATTCCCCGACTATTACACCGGCGGAATATTCCTTAAAATTCAATAAGGAATATTCCGTAGCATGTTAAGGGAATTCCTTAACATGGTAAGGAATATCCCTTAGTTATGTTGAGGAATATTCCGCTGGTGTAACAGTCGGGGAATATTCCTTAAATTTTGAAGGATTTTTTTTTCTGTGTACCTGATCAGGTGAGTATATAAGCTGACCACCTGTCCACAATCAGACCCATGTCATCCTTAGATCCTGCCGATAATCTGCGATATTTAGCCAACAATATCGACAAGTACGAAGCCGGAAAGTCAGCAAGAGAAACGTTCCATACGTCGAGCTGCTCAAGGGAATTTTCTGGTAGTAGGATGCCAACAAAATTCCGTTGTTTTGATCATTGAAAGTGAATATATTTATTATGAGTTTTATCTTTGATTGTTCGAGCGAGATACTATTCTTTTTTGGTATAACCCATTTACATAGGAATGCGAAAAGTGAGTCCTTGTGACCCGCAATTAATATATTTTGTAGCCTTTTCATATGGCGAATATGTATATATTACCGCTAGTTCAACCTAAGGCGCTCGCAAACTAATGGTGTATTCGTGACAAACACCGGGTATATTTGCCTATTCCATCCAAGATTGAATAAGGGTAGCCCATACGGGACATCGATACTTTTTGTTTTCATTTTTTTGATTGCATTTTCTGCATTCATTGGGGATGCTCTTGATTTTCGCCTATTTTCTACAAACAGATTTTAGTTTATCACATGTTTTCTTTACATTTTTGTCATTTCTAGTAACGTCGTCATAATTGACTTTATTTTTTTTTTCAACGAAAACCAAACAAAACTCTTGGAAACGTTTACACCGTTTTGAACATTAGAGTAAATCGATTTTTGATCAAATTTTGCGAAAAATGTATTCATGTAATTTCTCCAAACAAAAATGCATGATGAATCAACCGTGATTTTACCCTTGATCCTCTGCTCGGGAGGTTATGTAAATAGACTCCAAATGACCCCAGTATGATAAACTACAAATTCACGGAGTGTCAGCTCTCAAGTTGTTGTCGTTCCGCATATTGCGCATAAAGTTTGATGGGGGGGGGGGGGTGGCGAATGTCCCTCCCCCAGGCCTGGTAGGGTTAAACAAGGAATTGTTTGCATAAAATAGTCCAAGATATATAGAAAACATACAAATTTGACCCCGTCTTTGGAAGACCCACGGAATATGCCGTTATAAGAATACAAGTAGTGGCCTAGTTACCCCCACTGAATGGCAGCTTCCACACCTTTATAGAACAATTGCATATCGTCACTTGCATTCGTGGAAACAGAAGAACGTATTATTTCTCGTGTTGACTTGTTGTAACGTATGCTCGCCAATATGTTGTATTCTTCACTGGACAAGCAAAGAGGCGCAAAAGCATCAAGAAAAGCCCTTAGGTGTGATGTAGTCTTACCTGGCTATTTCTTAGCATAAATTTCAAGATTTTCTGTTAAAATTATCTTGTTTTTTCATTTCGTTTTCGTCCTCACTCATCTCCTGTGTACTTACACTTACAACCGGTGACGTCAACAGGTCACTTTCGGATGACCTTTGTGAGGTCACTCCCGGTTCCGGTCACGTGTTCGAAAGTGCACAATAGCGGAAATCATGCGCAGGGTTAAAGGTCACTTTATGTCACATGACCGGAACCGGTAGTGACTTCACAAAGGTCAGATGGAAATGATCTGTTGGCGCCACCTGTCGGAAGTAGGTCAATAACGCCGTAACTTCCCTTTCTATACTACTCCCTGGTAAACATGTTCACGTGTAAACTGGATGGAAGTAGTAATCGAGGCGGACACTGGGCTCCAGGTTAGGACTTTCGTCTCCTGGAAACCAGTGTCCCAGGACATCCAAATCCAGACCTGAATTACAAGCGTCTAGTCCGTCATTCATAATCCAGCCGTCGGACGGACAATTGTCCCGACGGACAATTAAATCCAGATCTTAGTGTCTTGGGACACTTACGTCTAGATGCGAGTGTCCTCCGGACACTGGATGCATGGGGCCACCGTTTCCGTCACACCGGCATCATTGAAAACTGTTGACCGCTTCTCTCTTGCAGGAAACAAGCCTATGTTTATGTATACTATGATTGTCTTTTTGAATTTGGTGCTAATACTGTTATGTGGAAAATGGAATAGGTCTTTCGATTATGGACACGGATATTCTCTAATGGACGACGGCTGGATTATGAATGACGGACTAGACGCTTGTAATTAGCTGTCTTTCTGTACGTCCCGTCATCATTGAATAGTGATGGGGAAACGGCAGCTTATTCATGTTGCAGAAGTTTTTCAAGACTGACTTCTCTGTGTTTTGAAACTCCCAGAAGCCTTCGGAACAAGACCTCAGACTCAATCTTCAATTGGGGAAATTTAGGGGAAATGGATTTCCTCAGACTTGGTCAACGTTTTTACTCGGGACTCAGGATCCCAAAAACTGAGCTTCTTTTTCTGTTCTAGAAGTCGGTTTTCCAGGAAAGCTGTGCTCTGCTTTCTAGCTTCGTCAATACAACCAACCAATGATTTCTCATCTTCCTCGGTTGCTACTCATCCGGTGGATATGTTGATCATTCTATCCGGAAAACTAGACAGTTCAAAGGGATTTTGGAATTGTTCGTTAAGGGTGGTCAACATTTTGCACACATCCTTGTTGTCCCTTTCTATTCTGGACGGACCAGCTTCTTTGTGAATTGTCCAGACGCTGCTTTTGTCGTAGCAGAGTGATTTAAATGACTTAGCATACTCGGCTGTTGAATGCCTGGTGACAAGCCATCGAGTCAAAGCACCCGACCGCCGCGTGGAATCTATGACTCCGCCCTGTGTTTTGCATTCGCGGTTTAGTGTCTGTTCCAAAGTTTGATCGGTGGCAACACAGTTGAATGTCGTCTCATGTGAGCGTCTGACAACAAACCCACCACCCTTTAGATCATAGAAAGCAACAGGGTTGTCATGTTCTAGTTGCTTTATCTCGGCTACAAAGACAGGAACATACTTAGAGTAGTTGTTCCTACCGGCTGCACGTAACCAAGGTAGAGTCTCGCTAACAGTTTCAATGTACAAGTCTAGGCTCACACTCCTCTCGGCTCGCAACAAACGCAGCAAAATAGCCACTGCTTCTAGGACGTTATCCCAAAAAACAAATGTTGCGGTTTGTTTACGACCGGTGCTGCGAAAATTGTCGACAATTTTGAGAAGCTGTTGCAAATGTGGCTGAAGCTGTGCGACGAGTGCATTGCACAGATGTCGATCGTTGTATTTACAAGCTTCTTTTACCTTATCTATCAAATCACGCATTTCTGGAGAGAGTAGCTCAGTGTTGTTTGCTTCGGACCATGTCACGAGTTCGTCAAACCAGAGCCTCCACAGTGCTTCAGAAGTTAACTTCAAAGCCCTCACACCCCGCAAAAGTTGCTTCCCTTTGAGCAGCTGCTGTGCAGACAAATTCGCATAAACCTCAGAATCCACAAGCAAAGACAACAATCCCCCTTCACCGTACAACTATGAATGCCATTACCAGGTGCATACCCCCAAGCTGCATTGTGATCTTGCCTAAAAATTGCGGTGGTTTGTTCCACAGGATTTCCTGTGCCTTACTGTATATAGCGAGATCAGCTGTCACTATAATATGGTCCTGACCAAGCTTTGTTGACAAATGAACCAGAGAAATTAAAGCCGTGAAAATTGTTGAAAAGTCCGTTGGAGGTGCATTAATAAAAGGAAGCAATCTCAACATTGACACTGGTCTACCATTAAGCTCCAGAAAGGAATTAAAGCCACTCCAGCTAGGTACGGACTGTCCAGATCCAATATGGCGTGTAATTCGCCATGCCAAGTCTTGAACTACTGCTTCTCTGTAATCTACAACATTTTTGCGAACATCGATCACTTTTTTATCCGTAACGAGAGAAGGCTCTAGTCGGGCCATGGTTTTTTTGTATGGTACAAGAGAAGATTCTGCTTGCAATACAAGCTCTTCTGAGACCGCTTTTTGTTTTGTTCTCGGTATCTCCAGTGCTGTGTTCAACACATTGGTCTTCTGATAAACAACAACTGCCATAGCATGCGTGGTGGATTTTCCATCAAGGGTATCTTCATTCTGATCAAAATTGTCTATAGCAGCATAGATCATATTGCCACTATCAGAAACAGACACAAGACCCTGAGGAACATACGTTGTGTCATCTTTGGAAAATCCGTTCAAAGCCAATGACGTCTGAAAACGTCGAACTTCATCATATGAAACACAAAACCCCAGTTTGTTGAGAACCTCTACAGCCTGTCTACTACCAATATCGTGGTGCGTTTGTATGGCTAAACCCAGAGTCATTGGAGTTAGAATGTTTCGGCTTTGTGCTATGATAGTATGACACACTGACAATATGCGTATATCCTCCTGGTAACCAGTGTCTCCGTCGCTCCTGAAGGCATTCTCATGAGCATTCGAGTTGAATAACCAAAGAACAAAATCGAACAAAGGAGGTGGGACAAACGCTCGACAGTTTTGCCGATTGAGATCATCACATGACAAATATGAATCGACTGATCCTTTGATCACCGCCATCTCTTTGTGCAATATGCCTGCTGCCATATGAAGAATTTCCCTCTCCGTGTAATTAGATGTTGGTTTGTTCAGCTCATCCCCACCCGTGCATTCCCTATCTTCATCTAGTGCTTCCTGCAAGTCCATTGCCTGCCTTAATACATCTCCAACTGTTAAGCTACTAGAGCACACAAGATCCGACTTTCCCGGTCTAGAAACGAATGATATTTCGTCTTGAAAAGATGAAACAAGACGATCTTTCAGCTTCCAGGATGAATACTGTGGGTTTTCTACATTGTGTTCTGATAGTATTCGTAAAAGGCGATCACGCAAGGTTGATAGCTGCGTTACAGTTTTCTCACCCGATAATAAACTCTCTCTCAGTTCATTTCTAAGGACATCTAATGCCCCGCCATACTCATTCGTCGACTCGGTTCCGTCGTGTTTTCTACGGATGACGTCAATATTTCTTCTCGAAATATAGTGGGAGAGGCACGTGCGATGGTATTTTGCATCGTAAGCGAAGAGATCTGGATAAGATAACATTCTAAGCCGTACAATTTCATCGGACCTCTCTTCTGCTGCTGTCAGAACCTTTTCTCGAGTACTCTTGCCACTACCAGTCGAGATTTGTGACAACTTCATTTTCTTTGTGCCACCTTGTCCACACAAGAAACAATGCTCTCTTATATTAAAAACTGATGTTTCCCCACGGCTTATTCTTCTAGATTTCGCCGACGAAGCACCTTCGCTGGTCGAAACTGATGGATCATCATCCCTTTTCCTTGCCACCCAGGCCAAGGAACTCTTAGATATGTAACTAGCTCGACACTTTTCATGGAATCGTACTTTTATGTCAAAATTCAGAATATCCTTCTTAAAGGCTCTGTTGCTTTCAAAACATCATCATTTCGAAGTTGCGCAGCTTGCAAAATGGAATTAAGTCCACCTTTGGTTGGCTTTTCTATAACCTTATCGAGAGCTGCATTCCGCAGGCTTTGAAAACAAATGATACACTTGGTGAGGTCTAGTTTTCCTGAACTGATTTCTGGTGAATCTTCCATTGTTTTGTTTTTTGGAAGGATTACTAAAGCTGGGTTTTACTCAAATGGTAGTAAAACGGCAATAGCTACTTCTATAGACTTGCAGTAAAAGTTGAAAAAAAATTCGTAAGAGGTATGAATGCACACTGATCACCGACGTATCATTGTGCAGAAATGCAGATCTAGCGTGTACACCCCTGTATTTTATTGCTGCGTAAAGATATATAGATGGCGCTGCTTCATATCCGCTGTTGGATTTCTCTTATGTCATTGAGATATATAGATGGCGCTGCTTTTTTTGGCTTTATTCAAGCCAATATATAGATGGCGCTGCTTGTTTTGTTTCATTTAAAGCCAATATATGTGATTCTGCTGAAGAAATCCAGTTACTTCCTTTCATCCTTTTGTTTGCTTTAGTTGTGTAGTGCTAATTTGCCGCCGACCTCAAACGCGCTTCATCAGTCTGGCGATATCTACTAACTTATGTTAGGAGACAGAGTAATATGTAAATATTTAATACCTAATGATTTTATACATTATCATAGCACCTATTTTCTTTAGAGAATTTGCAATCTATCGCATAGGTAAATGAAAAACACGAAATACGGATTCTATCATACCTCTCCAGCGTCATGTTTACTTTAATAATTATTATTCGCTGGGAAAATTACCCAATGTTTGCACTCGGACCAGTGCATATAACATAAAACAACAAAATTATAACATATCAAATGCCAATATTGCTTGGTTTAGTGGCTTTACACCAAGATTGGTCTACGAAATCTCGAAATTTTCATATAATATTTTAAGTGAGATTTCGCGCCTGCGCAAACTACTTTTACTTGGCAACCGATAGCTATGAGTATCACCTCAACATTAAGCATTATTAATGCAAATTATACAGAAAACAAAGTGTACCCCTATCTTTTATACTTCTTGGCGCTGTTTTGGTTACCATAGAAACCGGGCGAAAAAATGTACATGTCCCAATCAACGGTCACTCCAATGTCACTTTTCCTGAAAACCACATCTAAAAGATTAACCATGATTTATCTTGTTCTACCTTGGGGAGGGGTACATCGATTTCTAGGCCTCTTGTTCGGGTCTGGCCGCTCGCCTAATACACTGGGGCTACGTACCTGCACTCCGTAGTTCATGTCCATTTCATTCATAGTGTGTTTACTTTATGTGTTAACTACCAGTTAGAAGTAGAGTTATACCGTAGAGTTTTGCGTGCCACTGGCATATGGATCAAGGATTTCATATTGCCAGTCACCAAGCGTTCGGTTGTGAATAAATTGTGTAACTGTTCGTTCTCTAATACTATCTGCGAGGTGTTTAATAAATTACGACGTTAGTGTCATGAATTGGTCGGCGTGTACGGTTAGCGTTCCGTCCTGAATTATATAGGTCAAAATCAGTTGGGACGAGAAACCGCAGTCTGCTACAAAAGTAGTTCGTCAAGAAACGTGTAAACTTCGAAATGCGAAGTTTATCGAGTTGTAAACTTTTCAATTTCACATCACGTGATGCTATTTTGGCCAATGGGAGGAGAGATATGGTCACCGATTTCAAAGTGTAGAATTATAACTGGGATGAATCAGACGCATACAATAAATATCCAGTTTGCAGTGTGCGAGAACAAGCTGTCTAGCGATTCAGTATGTTCGCCACGTTCCAAATTAATGCACTAAAATCTTCATGTATATGGGAAATCTATCTTGGAAAGGAACCGATGGGTCTGATCACTTGGTTGAGGTTAACGGGATCATCCACAAGTCCACATCTGCTTTAATTGATCCATGATTCTTTTCGATCGCATTCAATATTTATTAACACTTTCAATTCGAATGCAGCCCACAGGCAATCGCCTTGCAGATAATATAGGACACCAAATGTAAATCGTGGCCTCTGCAAGATATGATACATGTATGTGAGGTCGCATCACCGGATGAGGTTAAAGAAATAGAAAATTCTTTAAGTCGATGCATACTAATATCGAAAGAACTATATAATCAGTATTCAAAAAACAAAACAAATCATCCTTTCTAGTAACTCCGAATGAGAGAATTAACGTTTAATGACGCGTTCAGCAATATTTCAGCTATATAGCGACGATCAAACAAAATTATAAGTACTCATGTCACTAATATAGTAATCCAACGCATTAAAACATACACACATTAAAACTTATGTAACAGCTCGATTTCTCTCAAATAAACCAAGATGCAATCCTCCCTCACCCGACTAAAAAGATCTTTCAAAGTAGTCGGTCGATAAAAAGCATCTCTTACAATCTTAAAATCTATGCATTCGATAAGAATATGTTTCACCGTGAGATCATAATGGCATGAAACAAACCTTGGGACTGGCTCTTTTTTAAGTGAATGTTCGTGAGTTAATCGTGTATGACCGATTCTACATCGCCTGATCAGGGTTTGATCAAAACGTTTCCGGCTGTTCAGATGAGTATAGCCTACAGGTTTTTTTTGAACTCATGAAGTTTGTTATTATTCATAGCACCCCATAAAGATTGAAACAGCCGTCTCACATAAGCACAGATAGAGGACCTGAAATCGCTATATGGGATTCCAACAGGATCAATCTCATCATCTAGGGCTGCCTTAGCCATCCTATCAGCCTCAGTATTACGACTACGTGACTAGGCAACCAACAGAACACAATATCAATCTGTTGATCAAATCTGCAGTCATGTACATGTAGTTGTAGAATTACAAGCGTCTGGTCCGTCATTCATAATTCAGCCGTCGTCCATTAGAGAATATCCGCGTCCATAATCCAAAGACCTATTCCATATTCCATATAACAGTATTAGGACCAAATTCAAAAAGACAATCATAGTATACATAAACATAGGCTTGTTTCATGCAAGAGAGAAGCGGTCAACAGTTTTCAATGATGCCGGCAAGACATCATGATGTTCTAAAAATATCAAATCCGTATCGCTGATCAGTATTCTTAATCCATAATATTCGTTGTAAAGTCGTCATCTAAAGAATGATGCATCTCTGTCACGCTTTGATTGTGCCTGTTCATACGAGTACCATGAGGATCTTGAAGTACATGGGTTCATACGGCCCCTAGCCCCGGGTTAAGCGGAATTAGACACAAGTTACGAAACGTAACGCCATAGATCTTGCACGCTACGCTCGTATTTTGCTATCAGCATGCGATATGTATCGCCAAATTTGAGAAACTTTGAGTGGAGCCGCTTGGTGGTGTAGCGCTGTTTTATAAGTTTAGGCAACAATGTTTTGTGACGTTGATTAAAATCGTCACATTTAACACAGGATCTAGCAAATGCTACTAGGCGTGATATGTATACGCTATATGGAGGTCCCACTGGAATATTACTGTCCAGAAAGGGATAGTTTACGATGTCGAGATTGTAATCATCTCTTTTGTCATACAGTCGACGAGAGAGAAGACCCGCTTCATTTTTGTAGAGATATAGGTCTACATATGATGTGCCTGTAGGGTTATCTGTAGTTTCCTTCAAATCCAGTGAAGGTGGATATATATCCCTCACTGCGTCATTTATATAGCGATTATCCACAGCGAGAAGATCGTCTATATAGCGTTTGGTGATTGAGAAGGAACGGACTTTGAATGGATCGTTTTTTGAAAGCGCCTGCATATAGTCATATTCATAAGAAAACAGATATAGGTCAGCCAATAGGGGTGCACAATTAGTACCCATTGAAATACCTATATGCTGTTGATATATTGTGTTGCCAAATTTCACATAGATATTTTTAATGAGAAATTCAAGCAACTCTATAAACAAAGAAACATCCCATGAATGATATCTCTTGTATGTAGTAGAGCTAAAGAATGCTTTATGGCTTCCGAAATTAATATATCTACGATCAGATAAACTCAAGATAGTGGGATGAGTCGAAGTTCCACTTTTAATCGCTTGGAGGCATGACCGTGAATCTGAGAATATGACATATTTTTTTACTTTTAGTTGAACCAATACGTACTAAAGCCAACAATATAGCTTTTGCATCTGCAGTGAATATCGAACTTTTACCTGGTAGTCGACACGTTTTAGTTTTGGAACTAAAGATAGTAGCACATGCTACTTTGTCACCATTTTTAGAACCATCTGTATAAATAGCCTGATGCGATCTATATTTCTCTCTCAGTAGACCAAATTCTTGTGTATACACGAGCTGGCTCGTGTCTGTTTTTTATATTTCGTTAGAGAAATATCTACTTCTGGTTGAGCTAACTGCCATGGTGGAATTGGTAAGAACTTGTTAGGTAATATTTGACTAAGTTTAATACCAGCTGCTACAATGTGTGGTTTCATACGAATTCCAAGTGGTGGAATAATGGAGGGTTTCTTCAAATAAAGATCCACGAAATGAGGTTTGAAAACACAGTTATATGCAAGATTCGATTGATTTGATAGCAATTTTGTTATATATTGCAGTGATAGTTAAATTCTTCGAAGTTCTAAAGGAAATTCATCTGCTTCGACATATAATTTTTTTTAGGGGATGTTCTGAGCGCTCCCAGGTAAAGTCTTAGTCCTTGATGGAGAATAGGATCTAACTTTGCCAAGTTTGCCATAATTAAGTTTGGAACGAACATGTGATCGATATGAATGGAGAAGTGCTCCTCCCCACTTATAGTTGGCAACTACCTTCAACAAATCAACAGCTTTCGTGCACTTAGCTTTTAAGCAATTTATATGCGATTTGAATGTAGTCGGTGGTCAAACAACATTCCTAAGAATTTTGCCATGACGGTGGAAAGTCTTCTCTTGTCCAAAGTCTGTTGAATATGCGTAACAGAATTTCTAGAGAAGATTTCGGTAGATGTTTCAAAAGTTGATAATGAATATTATCAGGGCCTGCAGCAGAATCATTAGCTTTCGAGAGAGAAACATGAAGTTCCTCAATTGTAAACATAGCGTTATAGCTTTCATGGTTACCGGAGGGAAATTTCATTTCATTTTTCTCTTCTCTTTTCTGGAAACTTTGAAATTTAGGTACATAATTACCTGACGAAGAATTTCTGGCAATTGTTTCGCCTAGCTTATTTACAATCTCTACTCTGTCAGTTAACAGCTCATTTCCATCGTTGATATGATGAACACTAGATTTGGAGCTTTTACCTTTTATTCTTTGGATTATATTCCAAACTTGTGTTATAGCAGTATGTGTAATGATCTTAGAAACATAATTTTTCCAAGAATCGCGTTTGTTCTGTTTCATGGTTCTACGAGCTTTAGCTCTTGTAACTCTGAGATCTTTCAAATTTTCAGGATTAGGATGTCGGCGGAAATATCGTTCAGCCTTCTTCCTACGTGTCCTTGCTTCTTTGCAGTGATCATTAAACCATGTGTGCAACTCCTGAAGATGTGGGTATGGTTTGGTTAGCAATTTCAATCAGTATATCTGACAATATCTGTATAGGATCTGAAACATCAGCAAAAGAAACTGCTTGTAGTTCTTCTGAGCAAAGCTTTTCAAATTCTGACCAATTTGCTTTCTTGAAATTATACCTTGTTAAAGGAGGGTCATCAGCTGAATGAACAGCTTTTAAAACAGTGGGGAAGTGATCACTTCCTCAAAGGTCATCATGAACAGACCAAGAAAATTCTTCGAGTATAGGAAGGTCGTAAAGTGAGATATCTAAAGCTGAATAGGTTCCATGAGCTGTGGAAAAATGTGTATAAGAACCATCATTAAAAATACACAGAGAATTATTTGATATAAAATCTTCAAGAACTTTCCCTTTACAATTCTCTTCTTTATCCCAAAAAGTACTACTAGTCCGGTAGCCACTCGCGAGAACATGTCATTCCGTAGCACCCCACGCGTAGATTTTGTTTGACTTCATTTTCATGAAGATCAACATCTCCCGGTCAGTTAAATACCTGATGTAGATATCTACGGTGGTGCCTAAGGTTGCTACATGCAATTGTTTGATGCTGACTGGTTTTGAAAAATTTAAAACCGGAATGGGGGTAGGGGTAATGCAGCCTTCATATTTTTATTACTCCTGCGTTTCGCGATCTGAAACTTACACGAATTTACCTCCGAATAATGACCTTTGAGATAAAACAGTCCAAATTCCTCTAGCTAATATAGCCACGTCATAGTGACGTCACAAGCTCAAGAAGCCTTTGTCTCATGAATTTTGGGAAATATTTTCTCCGATTTTCTCGCAGTAATCCATTCTTGATGATATTTGACATATAATCTTGAAAGATATATGTCTACCGTTTAATTCTAGACCAGATACGTCTTTCTACTAAGTCCCGTTTGACCTCAGAATGGATTCATATAGATGTTAACCGGTCATGACACCATTAAATCCAAATGGGGATAGGGGAGATTACCCTGCCATATTTTCTTTAGTTCGCGGATTATCATACTGAAATGCTCCACGCATTGCTTCTGGATATCGACCTGAAAGATAGAGTAATTAGACTTCCGGTAACTGCTTCAGTTTCGTCGCTATGACGTCATGAATCTAGAAATTGTGTTTTTCCTTTATTTGTGTCTGATTATCGCGCCTTGTTCTGTTTTTTTTTCTTTCTTTATTTCTATAAATGTTCCACTTATATCTGGATAGCGTTTCAAAGGGTTTCATTTGAACCAAGTGTTGTACAAAAGTAAATTAATATAATTTTGTGGGTGACAAACTAATAATCTGGCCTCAAATAAGACAGAAAAATAAAATCTGATTGAGTGTGTCCCACAAAAACCGGGGTTAGTTGGAATTCCTCATGTCTCTTGTCCACTCAAGGTTATATTGTGAAAACTTGGATTATAATAAATTTTGCATCGGTATACGTAACTTTAAGACAATCACAGTAAGGGATTGGGAGGAAACATTAATTGTAATGAATATGAAACGACTTTATTACTGGAGATGGTCTGTTTGCTCAATCTTGTTTGCAACGAAATATGGGTAGAATCGAAATGGCGACCGTGTTGGGATGGTCTGATATCTCGGTAAACTAAGGTGGTATAGGGGCCGTGAGGATACTTCACAGTCTCCACATGAACAGCTGCAATAAAAGCGCGGCCGAGATACTTAGGCTACGTTCGAGAATCCACCTCATTCTTGGGTCTGAATGTGAGGTGCCGAGGGAAGCCGAGTCATATGGTGGCCTTTTAGTTTGCCAGACGTCGTCAATTTTCCCCACCTTTCTGCATATCGCTCCAATGTATTACCTGTATATGGTAGGTATCTGCTGCTGGACTGTTAGTCTCCGAGGCCCGCTCCCTGTATATGTCATTCGACAAATATGTGTAGGTTTATTATTTTGGTGGGAAATATAAGCCGTACGACGTCGGGCATTACAGGTTAGTTTTTCAGGGTATTCTTGCATTCACCATGTCTACCCCATGCTGAGGCATTTACGCCATCAGGCGTCCTCGATGCTCATCCATTAACAACAAACGAGTTATTTGTTTGAGTTGATCTGTCATCACAGCACCCGAGCTAGTGCATCTAAATCCGCTTAGCCGGTGCTAGGGGCCGTGTGGATACTTCATATTCTTCACATGAACAGCGCGGCTGAGATACCAAGGCTAAGTCCACCGTATTCTCGGGTCTGAGGTCTGAATTTGAGATGTCGAGAAAAGCTTGTGGTTGAGTCATATAGTTGCTTTTTAGCCGCCAGATGTCAGTTTGTTTCACCTCTTCTATATCGCTCCAATTAATCACATATATACATCTCATTTTGCCGAGACTGGCCTGATATTTGCAAAAATGGACAGAAGAGGGATGCGCAAATACCTGACGGCAAGATAACACAGCCTTACAATGCAACTAGATTTTAGTTAATTTTTGTTTTGGCTATAACGTCTGAGGCTGTTCAATCCGATTGAACTTAAATCCTGTCTGCTCCCCCATTTGGATATGTCGCTTGAAGGATCTAACAGGCTTGCAGTAACTCGAGTGATAACCAATCCTGAGAACACTTCATAGTGCTTTGAAGGGAACATTAATGACAGAGAAATTTTGGTTGGCTCAGTCGACTTAGACACCGCGCTGTCTTTTCATGTTTCCGCGGTCCCGACATTGTGGCACCATAATACGTGGTAGATATGTAGACTGGTCTTTGGTGTAAACGTTAGGGTAAACGGACACTGTGACCCTATCTCCCCTCCCCGACTGCAAGTGGACTAGTCCAGATGCGACCATGATGTCATAGTGCTATTAAATATTCATGGTAAGGGCGCTCAGAACACCAAATTCAATTGTAAATACTTAATATTCTATATAGCGACATGTACGATTGTAGAGAATTGATACATGTAGGATATTAATTTATTAAGATTGGGGGTTGTTTGGATATCATGTGTTTTCTCATAGTGTTCAAATGGACAACGCATTCAGAGCGTGACTGATACTCTGGACACGACTTGGAATTCATTTGGATAAAGAATAATGATCAGTGATTTCGGAGTTTATGTATAGAACATCATTATGTCTTGCTGACATCATCGAAAACTGTTTTTCTTGTATTGATTTCATACACATTGAAATTGAGACTAACTGTCATAGGAAATAGGTCTTGCGATTATTTAAGCGGAATTTCGTTATGGACTGCGGCTGATTATTGAATCTTGATATCGGATCTGACACTTGCGAGTGATATAACTATTGTATTGACAAATTCATATATATTGGATCTTTTCGTATTTTTTCAATTGCCTTTTTTATACAAAAGGAAGGCATTGGAATGCTTGTTTTTGTTTGTCAATATCAATTAAGCTGCAGTGTAATAGAACGTTCCCATAATGTATATCTAGCTTCGAGAATGAAACCGAAGAAACTGACAAGTATCCATTTTCGAATGAGATATATTTATCGAATTAATTTATATGAACTGAGGTACACATTTTCAATTTCGACCATCCACATTTTTCTTTGATGTGGATGTTATACGAATTAGGTCTTTGGATTATACACGTTGGGTGGGCACGGGTTTCTGTTGCTTCAATGTATTTTGTCTCACTTCATGCATCATATTTGAAAATGATTTGATGGGATCTGCCTTTCGTCTTCTCTCAATACTTTCTGGCCTGCATCCATTCCTTTCAATTCATGTAACATTCATTCATTTCATCTAGCAAGTTAACTGGTTTTCTCTAATTAGATATGGAAACATTGGTGAGATTAGAAAAGTTGAATCCATCTTCTTTCTGTATGTCCATAATTTCGACATGGCACTGATGGAGTTAACAAATGCAGGCGGCAACTTTATATAGACCTGTTCTTGGTTAATAATTGACCACAAGCTAGATTATTACATGCAAGCGGCAACTTCATGTAAAATCGTTCTTGGATAAGAGTTGACCACTAGCAGCTAGTTGATAATCCTTAACCTAAGTCGAGCAGAGTTTCTGTGGGAAAACCAGAGAAACAATAGAACACTTGTTTATAGAATGTGAAATGGTCGCCAAGCTGTGGACGGAGATGGAAATATGGTGTAAAGAAGTAGCAAAGTTAAGAGGCAGAATAACTACAGAGAAAATAGTATTAGGCTGGGGAAGGGGGCAAAAAGTAATGAATATACTGATGCTTTTAACAAAATATTATATATATACAACAAAATTGAGAAAATCTGATTTAAATGTCATAGCACTATTGCGTTTTCTTAACCATCATTACAAGACGGAAAAATATGCTGCGACTTTGGAGAGCACAATAGAAAAATTCAATGAAAAATGGATATTGTTTCACCACTTTTTTAATAATATGCAGCAGTAGTGGAATATATTTGAATTAGCGAATTTGCCTTTTCTAGGTCATAGGGATTTGTGTGCGTCTATGTATTCAATGAATGTCTGTGTATATATATGGAAAGAATTATGCGTTTATGTATGTATGTTATGTGAATGTCGAGCAGAGTTTAACATGTGTGAAACATATTAAACACATACCATAATTAAACGTAACATTAAACCGGCGGTGAGAAACGAAGCCGGCGTACTGACAAGAAGTCATATTACCCCACCGACAAATATACTGACTGCATATTTCTAAAAAAACATCACAAGAACCAAAAGTGACCCCTGTGATGATTTTTATCTCAACCCCGAACATGTTCATGTATCATGACCCGCGGCCCCTAACACTGACATTAGATACACTGCCCTGTAACACTGACTATGATATATTTCAGACATTACAGAGACTTATTCTATCTCGAGAGCTTGATTCTAGAGTGTCAAGAAGATATCGAAGCATTATCACCCCTGCTTCGAGAGCCTCATACCTCATTGTCGTGGACGTCATCACCCCGTTCCAAGTAAGTCATGCATTCGTGGTCTTGAATGCACACATCACGCAAAAGCTAACAGGGTAACAATACAGCGTTGGAAAATTTCAACAAAAGGTCCAGAAAAAATACTTCCATGGTGATAATAACGACATAGTGACACCAACATTGAAGATAATCGGAATCGGATTGCTTTATCTGAATGATCCGTACACAGACTAAATATGTGTTAAATTTCATTGCGTTAGGATCGGGGAGAAATAAAATATTAGAACGTAATCACCCCTACCCCTATTTCGGCTTCATATTTCTCATGCTCTGGTGCCATTAAACATGGTTATGTTGCATCCATGAAGTGCGTATTAGATGGTTACACCGGGTCTAGAAGTAACGAAGAGAGGATTATCTTTCACAAATACAAAGCAGGCAGAATGCAAAAAGAGTTTCTGCAACTGCAAAACAAAAAAATTGAATCTCATTTCTAAAAAAAATCGAGGAAAAATGTACCCTCCATGTTATGACGTCATCGTGACGTAATAAACGTAAAAGGCGTAACTTGGATTACGTTATCTAATGGAACATTATTCAGAGGTCAGGTATGCGAAGTTACAGAAAGTTTAGTGCAAGAATAAAAAAGATATACGTTCATAAATACCCCTACCCCCATCTTAGAGTTAATTTTGTCTTGTTCAGACAGCGGTGAAGAAATGAATGCTGTGACCTTAGGCACCACCGTAGATGCCTACATCAGGTCTAGAACTGACCAGCAGATGATACTTGTTCATAAACAGTGATCAAACTAAATCTACGCGGGGGGTGCTACGAAAACATTATTTAGACCCCTTTTGCGATTTGGCTACCGGACTATACGGCCGTTACAATCACCCATCAATAAACAAGGTTTAGGGAGCTGATCATAAAGATTCTGAATTTCACTAAGATAGAGACCTCCAGATGAAGGTATGTACATCGTGCATAATGTGAATACAGAATTTAAAGTAAGGCGAACTGCTACAGCTTGTAAATCTGTCTTCAAATCAATAGGACTATGCAAAACACCCATGTTAACAAGTATTGAAGAGCCGGGTGTAGCCTTTCCATGCTCTTGCAAAGCATAGGAATGATAAGGTGTATATTGCCGTAATTCAAATTTATTGTTATCTGCTTCTTTGAGAAAAGTTTCATTTAAAAACAGAGAGCTAAGGGTTCATAATCCTGAGTTAACAACTGAAGCTCATGTAAATTTGGCCACTCTTCTGCCGTTCCATTGGAGGAGGGTTGGAGACCGAGCCATTTTTAGTCTATATGAAGAAATAACACACAAGAGTACACACACTAGGAAATAGAGTGTCAACTTAGCCATTATGAACGTTTAATTAAAGGTCTTCTCCTCTGCTTTTTCTGTTCTTTTTTTCTGTTCTTCTCGCAACTGCTGCATATCTTTATCTTTATTTCTATAAATTTCTTGTTCTCTCTTCTGTTCACATTTCTTTTTCGACCTCTGGTTTAAGTCCTGTCGGGTCGCTTATTATCACAAGATTGATCTATGTGCTCAACGACCGCATTTTTGTCTGAGGAGAGGTTTATATGTGCATCTGTGTTGAGAATGGAGTTATCAACTTCCTCTTCACCTTGATTTTCATCTTCCAGGAGTTTCAGAAACAAAACCAAAATCTTCATCTTCACCTTCTTCATCCACTGGGGGCAGCTCATTTCTAGCAGCATCTATGGTGAGCTCAGCAATCACATTTTCATCTGGGGTGAAGTTTAAGTCACCACCAGAATGCACAGGTGCATCTACTGAGGGTAGCTCATTTATAACATCATCTTTGGTGAGCTTAGCACATACATCATCATCTGCGGTGAAGTTCGAGTTACCACTAAAATGTACAGGTGTAGAACTAATGTCTTCATCTTCACCTCCTTCCTCATCTACTAAGGGCAGCTCATTTCTAGAATCATCTGTGGTGAGCTCGGTTTCGACAAAAGCATCCGAACGCACAGATGAATTTTCACTACGACTGCCGTCTACATCAAGTGCAGTAGCAACATTGCTGGGCATTTGACTATCATTGACAACGCTGTCGTTCTCTAAGCCGGAAAGAGATCCAACAGTTTGAAGAGCTTCTGGATCTACAATCCTCTCATACTCATTTTATTTAGACTGCTGATTATGAAGTAAACTTTCCGGACTTTCATCTACCCTATTTCTCTTGGGGGGTGGACCAGGAATATCAATGGAATTATCAACATCCTCCTCCTCAGAGAGAGCTGAAAATCTGTTTGAGCTGCTGGGAACATTTTCGGCTTCCCCTGTGCTCTTTGTACTTTTCCTTTGTCTAAGCTTAGAATTCCTCTTTGAGGTCTTGCCATCCGGTCCTACAATTGACCAAATGCTATCACCAAAGCTTTCAGGTTGTTCGACTTCCTGTGCGTTCATTGTGTCAGAGCTCTCCTCAACAGCTGACTTTTCCGTAACGGGATACTTCTTCTCTGTATTGGATTGAATTCTAGTCACATATTGTGAAGCAATCTGGTTTTTGTCTGGATCGTCACCGCGTAGCGGTGTCGACCAGACTATGCTGCCACTCACGAAATTTATGCAAATTGGTACGTGCACTATAATGTGATGACCCTGGGTTAACCTGTATCACTCCGCCAGTGATTTTCACTGTGTTGAGTCTTATATCAGGGTATTAACCAGAAAATGAAGAAAAAAACAGTCGTAATCGTTTCATGTGAACTAGAAATAAAACGAAATCTGAATTTGAGTGTATTTCATAATCATTTCTTCGCCCAGGGATTGCTTGAATCCGTGGACTATTTTTTTGGTCTGCATTGTCTGGTTCCGCCGACCTGGTAATGTGGTGGAAAACTGGCAAGACGGTACATCTTCGGAAAATTTATGACCTATTCCAAGGTTCTTAGCGTGACATGTTCATGATCAGGTCAGGGGATTTGCAGCATTTCTGTTCTTCATTCAATACATAGTACTGTTCATACGCCCTATGATATGTACTTTTGTTGCTAACTTTATGCAAGTTTTGTTGTTAAAAAAATAAAACTGAACGTACTTGTAGGCCTACTCGTTTGAAGCAGCAGACATTATAAATTTAGTTGACCTAGATTCTGCATTGAAGATCAACCATTGAAACGCGGAAAACAACGAATTACGTCAATTATACAGTATTTTCGCCTTCATGTTGTCTGATCGTACTAGTCTTGTTTATCTGATGATGCTAAATAATAATGATCTTGTGAACTTTGGGATAGGCCTAGGTCATAAATTTTCTGAAGATGTACCATTTTGCGGAAAGCTGCCTGCCTCGTGGTGTTTGTTCAATTCGTCTGAGCTGCGTGAGTTTGTGGTAAGTTCTCAAGATTACTTATATATGCCTGGTGTTTATAGTTCGTAATTTGTTTGTTGACAACGATAGCGTTGGAGAGACAATTTGTGCGAAAATCCCTGTTGTTGCTGTACGATCATACGTTGCAAATCTTATTCCGACTGTCGCACTTGACAGGTTCAGGTTCTGGGATTATGAAGTCACCAGTTTTCAACACTCGTACGTTCTTTCCCGTGAAGTCGGCGTTCGTTACTATTTTAATGTGTACGCATACTGCATGGAATATATTTCCAGAGGACATATGTGTCGAAGCAACAACAATAGTATTTACATTTTTCTCGTCTTGTGAACTTGACCGGATCCTGTCCACTGCAAATTTATGTATTCCGGGGGACTCTGCTCTCCGAATATAATTTAGTTTCAAAAAGTTTGAACAACAACACAACTTTTCGAAAGTGGAAACAACAGAATTTATTTGTCAGGTACCGCTTTCGAAAAGTTTTTGTTGTTGGTGGTGTTCAAACTTTTTCAAACTAAATTATATACGCAATGATCGTACATTTTCGCACGTTGTCAACAAACAAATTTACTATACACAAACTCATGCAGCTCTTGCAAATATCTGTGCTACGCAAATAAAAACACATTAATAAAACTATCCAGTCTCCTTGCATATTTGTCACTTTGTCACAATAAAATTGCATGAATTATGAAAATCTGCTCGCAAAAACTGGTAGAAGGCATTGACATCCACTTTTAACCATATCACTGTAGATAGTTTCTTGCTACCATGAAGACCTAGCATATTTCTAAATGAACCGCCTTCACAAGTTCACTTCCTTGAAGACTAAATTGTGTTCCAGTTGTGATTTCCCAAACAGACTCGTCCACAAATTGGAGAAAATCTCCACATTTATCCATACATCTGCTATCGACTGCTGAAACGTTGAAACGTTTTGAAACTTTAAATCCATTATTGGCGATCCAGACATCAGTACTTTGAGTACTTTCATTTCTATCAGTCGGAACGAGCTCACGAGTTTTACATTCCCGTTTTGGGGGGCCTGGCTGTCCACAACCCAGGCATTTATTCTTAAATGGACAATCCCAAAATATGCGATTTTCATCTCCGCAGGTGTAACAGGTTTTAACCTGACCTTTATACCAAACAGGAAGTCTGAACTCTCCAAACATAACTGTGGAGGGAAGAGTGGTTTTGAAATCCCTGTCAAAACTATAGTACTCGTGGGAAATGTCATGAACTTTACCATATTTCTCAAAAATATGTCTGATGTCAGTGTGTGGTATCTCCACAGGGCATTTTGTTCTGACAAGTACTTTCGTACTTCCTCAAAGTGACCGCACTGATCTTGGAAATCCAAGATACCGTTTGAGAGGAGAACAACTCTGGCTTGTTCATTTTTTAGTGTCACAATCCAGAGATCCTTTGTCACCTGCGCTAATCCATAAGGACGTTCGGCCCTGATCCGAGAGACTCTTTTAAAGCACGCCAAATATCAATCGGCTTAGCGGCATTCAGCCCCAAAAGTCTAAGGCTCAGTGGCCTCTCTAACAGTCTGTGTGCCATAGCACTAACAAATAATTATAGACTCTCACCCAGGGAGCTCCAGAAAAGATTCATTCCAACAAACAAACAAACAATAAAATATTAACACAGTGCCTCCAAAGACCCAAAAGCCCCGTATGACAGTGTTATGTCCAATACAGTGCCATCTACATGTACCTACACAAGGAAAATGGTGAACTCTCACAGTTTACTTGTCCTAGCACTAATAAATAATTATTAATTATAGACTCCCACCCAGGAAGCTCCAGAAAAGATTAATTCGAACAAACAAGCAAGAAAATAATAACAGTTGTCAACAGTTTACAAATAGCACGCGCTATATATCAACAGTGCCTGCAAGGGACCAAAAGCCCCGTATGATCGTGTTACATTCAATAGAGCGCCATCTACCTACACAAGGAAAATGGTGATCTAGGTCAACCCAAATGGTCAGCAAAAACTCCGCGAACAGCGACCATCTGACGAATCAACTCAAAATTTTACAATGCTCAGATGCCTAAAACGTTCGCGAAAAATACTACATACATTTTTTTTGGAATAATACCAGCTTAAAACCCCAGAAATAGTCAAAATAACAGAGACGAAATTGCACGGCAAATCACTCAGTCTGACTACATCTATGATAACCTAATTTCGAATGAGTGAGAACGTTTTGAACATCAGAGCTATTGCCCAGATCACGAATCCGTGGAGGTCGCCATTATAACAAGCCCGAGAGACTTTAGCCAATGAAAATCCTTGAAATATCACCAGACGTCATTCCAGTGACGTAGATGTGCTCCAGGCAGTGCATCTAATAACATGTAGGCCAATTGTAAATTATTGCGTCGATGGCTTTTGACAGATCTGTGGATCTTTCTTTATGCTCCAAGGCAGATTATGAGGATCGTGATATATGAATGACGAACTGATATACAGGGTGACATGTGGCATTGTGCATACGATTTCACGAGCTCTCTTTCTGAGGCAGGAATATCAGGCCACATCACACGATAGCGGCAGAAGAAACGCTGCTAATGCTGACGTTGTTTTGTTGTTTAATCCTTTACCTTATAGGATAGAGCCCGTATGACAACGGGATTTTTGTCGCAGCGCCATCTACATAGAACACGTATGACCTGTCAAACGTCAGTCATTCCAAGATGTCGTAGATCATGAAGTGTTAAAGTGTGAACGATAAATCGGTGTTTACTCAGCTGTAGAATTTTGTTATTTTTTTCTACTGGTGTTTTTGGAATCTGATGGCATAATTCTGTCATGCCGAGCACGAGTTTACTATTCCTTTAATAACGGAAGTCAATAGGAGACAGAACATGAGATCAAGGAGAACGTGTATTCATTAAGCTATATCTAAGCTAGTCGAAAAATGTAACTCAGATTTATTATTGAATGCACATTGTGTGACAGAATAGAAAGCATACACGTCAAAGGAATGCTGTCAACATCACTGTTCTTCTCCTATCCAAGTGTTTAAGTTCTGTGCCAATTGTACGTAATGCTATGTGCTCCCGTAAAAGGGAGTTTTTTGTGCGGTTACATTGTCTAATGAGGACACAACACGTATAGTGCTGAAAACAGTTTTCAATTACACGAACTGTCGACAGTGGGAAATATGATCGCGTTCGACGAATCAATTGCGCGTGATAATGCAGATGGGTAGATGAGAAGAAAACAGTTCGTGTTTCATTCAAAAAATCGAGTAACAATCTGACGAGAGTGACAATCCGCTCTTTCTTCGAGATATCTTGCATGCGATGTGGAAATCGATAAATCTTCTAGAAGACCGACTTCTAGAACGTTTCGATATTCAGGAAGTATTAAGTACCGTTCCTTGTTTACTTAGTCCAATCTAACGCCCACATGTACATGTAACTAGAAACACCTACAACATACGAGTTTTGTGATATCGGATACATTTACTGAAACTCATAATCGTTTCCGACATTAAAACAGTAGTGGCGTGATATTCTACACAAACAAATCCCTCTATATTGCAACGGTCCATACAAACACTCCTCGGCATCATTTCTGCAATTATTCAACGCGTTTTCTCACAACGCGTCAACGCAGATCAACACCTTGTATTGTGTGCCACGATTGTTACAAAGAGCGTTAAAACTTCATGCAATCATTTAGGGGCCACCCGGCCTCTGTACATGTCACTCGACAAATATATGTAGGTTTATTGTTTTGGCGGGAAATTTAAGCCGTACGACGTCGGGCATTACAGATTATTTTCTCTGGGTATTCTTGCATTTACCAGATTTACCCCATTACTCCTTCAGACGTCCACGATGCTCATCCATTAACATCAGATGAGTTGTTTGAGCTGATCTGTCATCACAGTTCCCGAGCGAGCGTGTGTGATTCCTATTAAGCCGGTGCTACGGGCCGTGTGGATACTTTACAGTTACCACATGAATATCCGCAATAAAAGCGCGGCTGAGATACTAAGTTTACGCCGGAAAATCCACAGTAATCTCGGGTCTGAATGTTGGCTGCTGATGGAGTCATATGGTTGCTTTTTAGTCGCCAGACGTCGTATATACATTTTTCCCATCTCTTGCATATTTCTCCAATCTGAAATATTCGTATTATTTAGGAATATTTATCATTCAAAATACGTACTTCTTGTCATTTCATTGCTAATCTTGTTAAGCTTGTTGAAAATTCTTGTTTTGTGATTCTCTTTTATAAAGATAAGGCAAACAGGCTCAAAATCACCCCATTATGAAATTTTCAGCGCTATTTTTTCTCCGTCTTGGACGACGAGGGAGACGTTCTATAAGTTCACCCGGAGGGGGAGGGACTGAAGCTCCCGGCAGTCCAGATAGGTTCCAAATGGAGCATATCCCGTAACCCACTTTTTGTTTTTATATTAACTCTGTATTGAGTATTCCCAACTTATTATTTTATCTATCAAATTTCCGCAATGTATTAAACAATAGGAAATTAAAATTTGACATATATTTCCAAGTTTGCAACTCATTTCCCAAATTTTACTGAACGGCCATTATCCTAATCAAAAAGATCAAGTTTTCTCTCTACTTGTCCGTCTACATGTACATGTATAAACCTTAATATCAATATGATTGCTGAGTGGAATGTAAAGTCCTAGAACTGCCTTATTCTTGGTTGGCTATACCGAAGGTAGTACATCCTAATCAAGAATTCGGTCCTCCAGGCATTATATTGTGACATCTGGCTTAATACTACTTCAATTACAGTAATCTCGTCGTACACAGCCTTCAAGTGATCAGCATTCAAATTGTGTGGATGCTCAAAATTTGCATCTCGATTTTAATGTGACATAAATCTAATTCGTGTGTTCTGCTTGATTTTTCACTTCGTGATTAAATGTGTCATTCTCTCGTAGTAATGCTGTGTACTAATAGATCAATTCATTGGTGAGCGAGCGTCAAACGTACATCGTACGGAATGGTTAACCCATCTTATATCATGGCATTGTAGTATAAGTTCAACATTTTTTTCTTCGACGCGCAGTTTCGGTCAAATATATTGCTAAACGCTATATATAATGCGTAGTATAACGCGAATTATTCGGTGGTCACTACTCGCTTATCAGACGGTCGACAGACGAACATAACATGTATCACCATCAGCCGTGATCAAAAATACGAAATTCTGTTAACCAGACTTCATTCTGAAGTAAGTGGCCCAATCGCCATTCTCTCTCTTTTTGCGTAGGCGGCGTATGGAGTGACCGACTGTTCATTAACACCACTTCTCTGACTGAAATAATCTGGTGATAGGTGTAGACGCTGTGCATGAGTTGCTTAGGTAGCCACCTCCGGTCATTGGGTATCAACATCCGGGAATAGCGTTAAGTAGACGGCATGCGTTCTGGAAGCGGTCGAATAATCACATCCTTCTTTTAAAGCATGTCCTCAGTTCTGTCTCTAATGCGTTTCAGTCTGATTCCTTCGTCCAGACGAAGATAGAAATTAAAGAGGCAGTAGCGTGATTTTAGTTGAGATGGTAAACTGAACATCATGATAACCTGCCAAAGTATGTTCAAATCGCTACGGCACGAGTTCACGATGTCACGTTAGTGCGATAAAGTTATAAGACAGCGTATGACGCATGTTATTTACATAATTATTCACATGTAGATGGTACAAATTGATTACGTACCTGGGTTGGTCATTAACCCTATCTGGCCTGGGATTTTTGGGTCCTCTTGTGATCTGGGGGGAGGGGCGAAATGGCCGTCTTAATTATTTTTCTTAGCCCTTGAGCTAGGAAGCTGAAACGTGCCATACTCTACCCTTGGATCAAGCTCTACCAGAAAATGTAAAAAAGTCCAAGATGGCGCTTTGATGACGTCACAGTGACGTCATCTTCAAAAACGGCATTTTTGGGGTCGCTTTTACGATCAGATTTTCCGAATTTTCTAGTTATGCAATTTCTCCGCAAGAAATGCATGGTAAACTAGTAAATATTAATGTGATGTGAAATAAAATAGTTTTGTCCACTTTTCATCGCGGAAAAGCGTTAATGTTGAAGAAATATGACGAAAAAATCACCTTTTTGGTGCCCCACGTGGTCGCCATCTTGAATTTACCCATGATCCTCTGTTCGGGGGGTCATGCAAGTAGGCTCAAAATGATCCCAATATGATAAACTATGAAGTCTCGGAGTTTCAGCTCTGCATTTTTTGTCGTTCCGGAGATAGCGCAGAAAATTTGGTAGGAGGGGAGACCATTTCGCCTCCCCCCCCCAGTCCAGGTAGGGTTAAACAAGGAATGGAAAAATTGAAAAGGTACATTATCCTTGTTAATGAAATTTTTGGAGTAATATCGTATAAATGTTACTTTTCATCACACAAAGACGCCACAGCGCCATATAATCTGTGTTGTAAGCACCAGTAGAAAAAAGTCTACCATATTTCTCGCTTTTTAAAATCAGACTCAATTGTAACGACGATGACGAAGATGGATATTTGAGGCTTCCGTCGTTTATTGCTGAACAAGGTACAATGTTCCAGAGGTCCAGCTCGGTGATGCGCGAATGTTGACGTTTCTAATTCCATTTTAACATCTTCATTCTCAGGTAAGGTAAGGGTGGTAGAAAACTGTTCCGGCGTACTGAAAAGAAGTTATATGACACATAAATATACTGACTGCATATTTCTAAAACTATCACAAGAATCAAACGTGATCCCTAGATGATAATTTGTATCCCAGCCACGATCTTAGCGTAGCTGTTAATGCGGGCATGTTCAATGACATGACCGCACGGCTCGTAGCGCCTGCTTGAGCGGTATTAGATGCAAATATTTCAGAGCGATAGCGTCATAGCCCTATCAAGTTATAAACTATATGACCACCACATAGTAAAAAAAAACGGTTCAAGTATTTAGTGAATGCAAGTACGTATTCAGACCCGTGATGCCCGACGCCGACAAAGCGATTCGTTCTCCACCATGTTTACCAGTCACAACATCACAATCACAATGCTTTGTAAAAGTCGACTAAAAGTTCACAAATGGAATATCACCATACTCAGGCAACAATTCACGCAACGATGGTGGGAAACGATGCCAGCGTACTGGCATGAAATCATATGACCCCACAGATAAATATAATGACTGCACATTCCAAAAACATCCCAAAAACCAAAAGTGATCTCTGCGATGATTTGTATCACAGCCACGCTTTTATTATGGCTTTCCATGTGGACACCCTTGTTGTATTTCTGTCGGACGTTGAGAAAACCAACAGCTTTATTGGACGTTCAGCTAGAAGTAAAGCTTTCGAAAAGGGAAACAAACAATCTTGGCAGCGTCTGTTTTATGGGGGTTCGTTTACACGGACCATCCGCGGTAACCCACTAACGAAAACGGATCTCCGCAAGAGACCAGTCGTTCTTGATTTATCAGGACAATTCGCTTTTCTGTTTGATGTGACTGTTTTATTAAAGGGGATGTTTATTTTTTCTGATCGAGTATTTGAGCGATGCCGCTAAAACTGCCGCGGCTTAATAATTGAATTACAGGCTTACTGTTTATGCAAGGAAGAGTGATTGCTACAGCTAGGATCTGCTTGTTTTCAAGCGCCTTTGAAGCTCTTTCTAAATTAAACATGTTTTCGCTACAGTCTCAATGTGGCTTTTTTCAACCAAGGAATTAGTGTAGCTGAGATCGTAGTGCTTTACCGTTATTCATTGGGCATTTTATATATTTTCCTACTAACATTTTACCGTTTTGTCTACACTACAGCGAAGTTGATAATTTTGAACAGCAGTTACATTCAACCTGTAACCATCTGGGTTATCTATACGCGACAAGACTGACCCTGGGATCGTGTGTATCCATTTTCAGCCTACTTTCGCCAACTGCAAGAGGGAATTTCCAGAAATCAATACCACGTGACTTCGGCAGTCAATCATCTAAAGTCTACCCACGTAACTCCAACGTAACCCGCCATTTTCGAGTCATGTGATGTCCGACTTGTTCAAAATTGCAGATCTACCACACCTCTTGGATGATACGAAAGTTATTCATACGCATATATTTTGTAAGCCCAGGCAATATATGTTTTCGAAGTGGTATGAAAATCTGTAATTTATCAGATTTCTCGAGTCCCTTCCGCGCCGGATGAAGGCCGAACAGAATACGGTAAAGTACCGGATAACGCTCCGCGATAACGGAGACACACGATTCGCAAGCCATCTTATGGATGGCGAAGTGTACGCAAATGCAGTTACATTCTCTCATTTGAGCTCATTGTCGTTGCAAGTAACTGTTATGTAGATAATTTTGGATTATTGAAATTTTGTCTGATTTGCAATAGATTCCCAGCAGTTTTCCAATCGGGAACGGAAAGACAACAGTGCATGAATCACGACCCAATTAAGAACTCGTTAGTGCACTAGAACACATTAAAACAAAACATGAAATATTCTGCTTTCATTTAGTTTCGTACGTTTAAAGACTTTGGCACATACGTCTTTGATAAGGCGGGGTAATTTGGTTTAATGTCACACTTAAGTTTGTTTCACTCATATGGTGACGATCAGTTTGGTTGGTGGAAGAAGCCGGAGTACCCGGAGAGAACCACCGCCCGTCGACAAGTAACTGGCACACCTCCACACATGGACAAGATGTACTCGAACTCGTGCCGGATCAGCGGTGTGAGGCTAGTGTCCATCAGTGAAGCGCCTTAGACCACTCTGTCATCGAGGACCCCTCTTTGATAACGAGCCATCAATTCTTCAAACATAAGGAATCGATACAAATACGGCTAAAGTGGAGTATTTTTGGCAAACACAGACCTCAGAAGCCACGGCTCCTGGAAGCCATATGAACCCTTTAACACTACCCTTGGGTCAGGGTCTAACAGAAAATGCAAAAAGATCCATGATAGCGGATGCCAGGCTAACGTCATTTTCAAGAAGACTTTTTTTAGTGGATTTTTATTTTGCCAGCTAAATAAGTAAATATCAATCTAAATGTGAAATGAAATAGGTTTTGTCCACTTTTTCCAGAGGAAAGACAAATGACGGAAAGATCACTTCTCTGGTCCCCACGTGACCGCGATCTTGAATTTACCGATGATTCTTTGCTCAGGGAGTTATACAATTAGGCTGAAAATGACCCCAATATTATAAGCTACAAAGTCGCGGAGTTTCAGTTCTCATTTCTTGTCGTTCGTGAGATAGCGCGGAAAGTTTGGTAGGGGGTGGGGGGGGGGCATAATGACTCCCCCCCCCTTTAGTCTGGTAGATTCAAACTGAACATAACAAGGGTTGTCAGAAAATATGTTGGCGTCCTGATCAGTCCAGTTAGTTATTTACAGCGCTTATGCAATCTCCCAACCGACCGTGAACAGCTGCTACCGTACTTTCGCCAGAGAGAAACCTCCCTCGTTAGCTTGGTCCATGCATGTCACATCACACCGAACGCTATGAATGAATGTCGCATGTTATAGCTTAGAGACAAGTAACGTGATTTAGCAAGTGACGCCAATATAACACCTGCGCATTTCATTGGAGTGACCGATCTCATTTACGACAGTGACTCTAATCTGTGAATCTACCCGGTTGCAAAAAAGAGAACTTGGAACCAGGATACATATACAAGGAAACTCGATATTATCTGCGCTGTTTAATTTCCCCTTAGTAGAATTTCCAATCATCCTAGATTAAACCAATTCCGAAGTGTTCCTAAGTTATCAGAGCAAGATGTAATCAGCCTCATAATGGATGGATTTTGTATATCCTCCCTTGTGCGTTTCTTCAGCAGGGAAGATTACCAAAGCATCATATGTATTATATTTGATGACAGTGGGATCGCCATATACAGCAAATGCAGCAATATAACTTTGTTCACTGCTGAAGATGCTATATGTAATAGCGAAATATACAGAATCAAATTGTCATCCCTACTCGAAGCTGCTTTTCTTCTCTATTGCAGGAATAGCTTCTCAGAGAAATTTGCAACTCTGCCCGCTTCGACGGGTTTTCTGTTTCGCCATTGAGTGGGTGTTGTACGCGGAGAGGAAAATGACGTCGAGTGACGTAGAAACGCTCACGAATCTGAATGCTGAACAGGTGCAGGCATAGTATAGCATCATGGCTCGTGCCTACGGTTCAGTAATGTCGCATAGCATACGTTAGTGGAATGCACCACACGTGTATACGCTTGCTGACACGGCTGCGCAAAAATAAACGGCATGCCATGCCTTTTATTTTTCAAGATCAATTTCTTCTATTTTCTTCTGAATGGTAGAAACAACTAGTTTTTTGTGGTCAAGTGTGTTTCAATCTGTACATGTTGTAACATATGTCACTTTCTCCGAGCTCCGATCCTAGATTCCAAGCTGATTACATCCTTAAGCTAAATATATGAGTTTCAGTGGAAACCCTTTTAGCTGGTATAATGCGACTCATCACGAGCGTACTACTATTATAGTCTGCACGAAAGACTTGCAAATTGATTGGCATGATGATATCGACAGTAAATTTGTAGCCTAATTCTATTGGACGAAATATACATGACTTATAAATTGACTGGCATGATGATATGGACAGTAACTTTGTGGCATAACTCTATTGGACGAAGTATATATGATTCTGTATAGCTTTTTATTAATCACCAGATCTAGCCAGGGAAGGCGCCCACAAATGGATCGGCATCATTGCAAACTGGGAGTGAATTATATTTCATATTCAATAAAACTGTATTGAGTTTGGATACCAGTTATCCAGGAAATTGGATTGAAGCTTATTTGCTTACTATCGATGGCTACGTTATCTATAGCTAGTTATTCAGAGCGAGAACAAACGAACGTGCAGCCTATGTGTCATCTCACTTGATCAAATTTTCTTTTGATCTGACACTGGGGAATGGTTCCCTACTAATAAGCCAATGAACTACTTACATTTTACAATCTACTTAAATAACTATCAACCAGACAAGTTAATAAACACGACATTCGACTACAACTGTTTGGGTGAATTGGAGATATTTTAATTATATTTGTCACAAAAGCCGAAATAAATACATAACAAAACACTGCCATACGCAGAATGTAAAACGTTAAGCCATAAATAAATCGGCACTATATAACTCTTCGTTAGTAATGATATATATAAAGAATTATTTGCTGAGAGCCGATCTCTCTTCAATTCAAGGGCATGAGAGGGTGGACGTTCCACTATAGAAGGCGAGGAGCAGTTTGGCAACTCGCCTGCAGGCTTCCGCAGTTAGCATACAGGTGAAGAGAGTTCCGAAAAACGGGTGACACGAGTTAATGCAGTTACAAATAAGCAAATAGAGGTAAGAGATAAGTTCACATGTCTAAGAAAGATCACTTTTTCCTTTGATTCATTCAAGGAGTTAGTGTAGCTGAGATTGTAGTGCTTTACCGTTATTCGTTCGGTATTTTGAATTTCTGCATTCCTAATATACATATTTATTGTCCTACTTGATCATTTTAAAGGAAAACCAATTTTATTGTCTCATTTTGTCATTAAAGAGATTATTGGAATTTTGTCTGATTTGCAATATAATTCTCCTCAGTTTTGCAATCTGGAACAAAAACAAGTTCGTCTTTCATTTGGTTACAAAGCTAATTTTTGGATCTACCCAATTGTACCCTGCGAACTTTTGCGTATGCAAGGCAACTTGGTGTTATCTGTACTGTTTCTTTCTTCTTAGCAGAGTTTCCCATCGCAATAGCTTAAGCCAGTTCGCACGAGCTATGGCATACTGTTTTGGATCAAAAATAAACGAAACCAATTCCGTAGCAGCTTGGAACAGGGCAAACAACAAGAATTTAAGAAGTTAATATGACTTCTTGTCAGTGCCCGGAAAGCTTTTCTACCGCCTTTGTATGTTGCGTTTAATAATAACCTCTCATCAGGTTGCGTTACTAAATATTACACACTTAATTTCTGTTTAATATAGAAACCACGTCACTGCGAAGTCATCAGGGATATTTTTCTCATTTCTCCTAACTATTACCTGACGCAAAGAGTTTGACCATCTGCTTCGGTTATAAAAAATGCTGAGCACACGACCCCTGGCGCCGGCTTGAGCGGTATTGAATAGAGATATTGAATAGCGAGGGTGTAATAGCTCCATCAAGTCATCAGACGAAGTGTGATGAACTACGTGACCGTTAGATAAACGAAACGACCCAAGGAGAGGAATATTAGCGGAATGCAACTTCTTATCCGGAGCACACCGACATTGACCAAGTGCTTCATTCTCCACCTTGATAACCACAACCCCAACGGCAATGCAAACGTCTAGTCCATTAATCAATATTCAGCCATCGTTCATATTCCAATGACCTATTTCCCATAACAGCATTAGCACCAAATAATAAACAAAAAACAACCATAGTATACCTAAACATGGACTTGGGAGAGACGCGGTCAACAGTTTTAAATGATGCCGACAATACATCATGATGTTCCAAGAATCCGTATCAAATCCGCATTGCTGATCAGTATTCTTAATCCATAAGATTTTCGTTGTAAAATCGTTATCAAGAAAATGGCGTATCTTAATCACGCGTTGAATCGACTGTTCATATGAACATCACGAGGATCTAGAAGTACATGGGTTCATACGGTCCCTAGATCCGTGTTAATCGGAATTTGGCAAAAGTTACCTCAAGACCAAACTGATCATAGTCGTGTAAACTCTGGAAATTACAAAACTATTAATCTAAAACTGCCGCCGTGAAAACTAGTTAATAATAGAGGATTGTAGTGCAACCGGATTATGGCGTTACAGAAAGTGTTCTAATGACAGGGAGGCGTGAAAGGTGACCAAGTGCTTCTTGGTATGTGCTTCAGAATAGGTTTACCAGAAGACTATTCTGTGAAGTCATATGACGCAGTCGGTATGTCGGCACCTCTTCCCACATCCCTTATATGTGTTGTAATTTTTACCTGTATATGGCGAGATTCTGCTGGTGGACGTTTCGTCCCCGAGGCCCGCCCCCTGTACAGACCTTTTGGTCTTTGATATATGTTGGCATTTGTGGGAAGTTGATGCTGGGTCGACATCGGGCCTTACAGACTAGTCTTTTGTGTTAATTTCCGTCATTTACATCTGACGACGATACAGCTCACCAATCTCCAATGTACGAGTTGTCACAGCGAAACAGCTCACCAATTACCAGTATACGAGTTGTCAGAGCATTTCCATCATAGCTCTCTAGATGTGTATCTAATACCGCTGATGCCGGTGCTAGGGGCCGTGTGGTCATATCATCCATGTTGCCACATGAACAGGTACAATAAAAGCGTACCTGAGATACAACACATATCACGAATCGTTAGATTCTTGGTATGTGCTTTAGAATAGGTTTACCAGGAAGACTATTCTGTGAAGTCATATGACGCAGTCAGTATGTCGGCACCTCTTCCCACTTCCCTTATATGTGTTGTAATTTTTACCTGTATATGGCGAGATTCTGCTGGTGGACGTTTCGTCCCCGAGGCCCGCCCCCTGTACAGACCTTTGGTCTTTGATATATGTTGGCATTTGTGGGAAGTTGATGCTGGGTCGACATCGGGCCTTACAGACTAGTCTTTTGTGTTAATTTCCGTCATTTACATCTGACGACGATATAGCTCACCAATCTCCAATGTACGAGTTGTCACAGCGAAACAGCTCACCAATTACGAGTATACGAGTTGTCAGAGCATTTCCATCATAGCTCTCTAGATGTGTATCTAATACCGCTTATGCCGGTGCTAGGGGCCGTGTGGTCATATCATCCATGTTGCCACATGAACAGGTACAATAAAAGCGTACCTGAGATACAACACATATCAGGAATCGTTAGATTCTTGGTATGTGCTTCAGAATAGGTTTACCAGAACACTATTCTGTGAAGTCATAAGACGCAGTCAGTATGTCGGCACCTGTTCCCACATCCCTTATATGTGTTGTAATTTTTACCTGTATATGGCGAGATTCTGCTGGTGGACGTTTCGTCCCCGAGGTCCGCCCCCTGTACAGACCTTTTTGGTCTTTGATATATGTTGGCATTTGTGGGAAGTTGATGTTGGGTCGACATCGGGCCTCACAGACTAGTCTTTTGTGTTAAATGCCGTCATTTACATCTGACGACGATACAGCTCACCAATCTTCAATGTACGAGTTGTCACAGCGAAACAGCTCACCAATTACCAGTATACGAGTTGTCACAGCATTTCCATCATAGCTCTCTAGATTTGTATCTAATACCGCTTATGCCGGTGCTAGGGGCCGTGCGGTCATATCATCCAAGTTGCCACATGAACAGGTACAATAAAAGCGTACCTGAGATACAACACATATCACGAATCGTTAGATTCTTGGTATGTGCTTTAGAATAGGTTAACCGGAAGACTATACTGTGAAGTCATGTGGCTCTGCCAGTATGTCGGCACCTATTCCCACTTCCCTTATATGTGTTGTAATTTTTACCTGTATATGGCGAGATTCTGCTGGTGGACGTTTCGTCCCCGAGGCCCGCCCCCTGTACAGACCTTCTGGTCTTTGATATATGTTGGCATTTGTGGGAAGTTGATGCTGGGTCGACATCGGGCCTTTACAGACTAGTCTTTTGTGTTAATTGCCGTCATTTACATCTGACGACGATACAGCTCACCAATCTCCAATGTACGAGTTGTCACAGCGAAACAGCTCACTAATTACCAGTATACGAGTTGTCAGAGCATTTCCATCATAGCTCTCTAGATGTGTATCTAATACCGCTGATGCCGGTGCTAGGGGCCGTGTGGCCATATCATCCATGTTGCCACATGAACAGGTACAATAAAAGCGTACCTGAGATACAACATATATCATGAATCGTTAGATTCTTGGTATGTGCTTCAGAATAGGTTTACCAGAAGACTATTCTGTGAAGTCATATGAGGCAGTCAGTATGCCGGCACCTCTTCCCACATCCCTTATATGTGTTGTAATTTTTACCTGTATATGGCGAGATTCTGCTGGTGGACGTTTCGTCCCCGAGGCCCGCCCCCTGTACAGACCTTTTGATCTTTGATATATGCTGGCATTTGTGGGAAGTTGATGCTGGGTCGACATCGGGCCTTACAGACTAGTCTTTTGTGTTAAATGCCGTCATTTACATCTGACGACGATACAGCTCACCAATCTCCAATGTACGAGTTGTCACAGCGAAACAGCTCACCAATTACCAGTATACGAGTTGTCAGAGCATTTCCATCATAGCTCTCTAGATGTGTATCTAATACCGCTGATGCCGGTGCTAGGGGCCGTGTGGTCATATCATCCATGCTGCCACATGAACAGGTACAATAAAAGCGTACCTGAGATACAACACATATCAGGAATCGTTAGATTCTTGGTATGTGCTTCAGAATAGGTTTACCAGAAGACTATTCTGTGAAGTCATATGACGCAGTCAGTATGTCGGCACCTCTTCCCACATCCCTTATATGTGTTGTAATCTTTACCTGTATATTGATCGTGCGTAACGCACGTGGGCCCCCGTCTGCCCAGGAGGCCAAGAAAGGGTGAGAGCTCAAAGTCGGTTGCATACAGAAACCTGCCTTGCGATGTATACTATTATAAAATGCGTGGAGTCAAATCTACTTTCCCGCAGCGCGGCCTTCCTCTGTTATAGAATTTATTGTAACTTACCATGTGCTTTGCATTGTTTATACATGTATTCAGTGCATTCTGTAAAACCTAGAGTGGTGTGTCCGATGTCTGCGATTTTGTTTAATAAACGGATGATATATGGAAGGACAATGATAGAATTGTTTCTCTGTTTTGTCGCCACCTATTATTATCTTAAATTATCTGAAATCGTTGAATGCTGTAAAATAGATAACTGTTAATTGATCTTTGTTTATATAAGAAAACACGTGTGTTGACTTTTTTTGTTTCAAGTCAGTTTCGCTGTTCTATAATTCCGGGTAAATAATTCCCCAGAATATGTACGAAAGATCCACTTTTATTATATTAAATACATTTAGTGAATTTGTTGTAGATAAACGTCAAATCTTTGCCATAATTGCTTTGAAAGAACGAAAGTACTTCGTCAGAGGAAGTGGGTTATATACCTACGAAAGCTAGTGCAAAATAAATACACCTGAGAAAATGAACATGCGAAAACGAACGTGCGAAAATGAATGTCAGAGTGCATTGAAAAATGAACGTTCATTTTAAAATGAACGTTCAAAAATGAACGTTCAAAAAAATGAACGTTCAAATATGAACGTTCGACTGTTCATTTCCTGACGCTGATGTGTAAAATGAACGGCCTGACGCATGCGGAAATGAACAGTCGAACGTTCAAATATGAACGCGTTCGCGTCAAAACTTTTGACACGCTCCCTTATATGTGTTGTAATTTTTACCTGTATATGGCGAGATTCTGCTGGTGGACGTTTCGTCCCCGAGGCCCGCCCCCTGTACAGACCTTTTGGTCTTTGATATATGTTGGCATTTGTGGGAAGTTGATGCTGGGTCGACATCGGGCCTTACAGACTAGTCTTTTGTGTTAATTTCCGTCATTTACATCTGACGACGATACAGCTCACCAATCTCCAATGTACGAGTTGTCACAGCGAAACAGCTCACCAATTACCAGTATACGAGTTGTCAGAGCATTTCCATCATAGCTCTCTAGATGTGTATCTAATACCGCTTATGCCGGTGCTAGGGGCCGTGTGGTCATATCATCCATGTTGCCACATGAACAGGTACAATAAAAGCGTACCTGAGATACAACACATATCAGGAATCGTTAGATTCTTGGTATGTGCTTTAGAATAGGTTTACCAGAAGACTATTCTGTGAAGTCATATGACGCAGTCAGTATGTCGGCACCTCTTCCCACATCCCTTATATGTGTTGTAATTTTTACCTGTATATGGCGAGATTCTGCTGGTGGACGTTTCGTCCCCGAGGCCCGCCCCCTGTACAGACCTTTTGGTCTTTGATATATGTTGGCATTTGTGGGAAGTTGATGCTCGGTCGACATCGGGCCTTACAGACTAGTCTTTTGTGTTAATTTCCGTCATTTACATCTGACGACGATACAGCTCACCAATCTCCAATGTACGAGTTGTCACAGCGAAACAGCTCACTAATTACCAGTATACGAGTTGTCAGAGCATTTCCATCATAGCTCTCTAGATGTGTATCTAATACCGCTGATGCCGGTGCTAGGGGCCGTGTGGTCATATCATCCATGTTGCCACATGAACAGGTACAATAAAAGCGTACCTGAGATACAACATATATCAGGAATCGTTAGATTCTTGGTATGTGCTTCAGAATAGGTTTACCAGAAGACTATTCTGTGAAGTCATATGAGGCAGTCAGTATGCCGGCACCTCTTCCCACATCCCTTATATGTGTTGTAATTTTTACCTGTATATGGCGAGATTCTGCTGGTGGACGTTTCGTCCCCGAGGCCCGCCCCTGTACAGACCTTTTGGTCTTTGATATATGTTGGCATTTGTGGGAAGTTGATGCTGGGTCGACATCGGGCCTTACAGACTAGTCTTTTGTGTTAATTTCCGTCATTTACATCTGACGACGATACAGCTCACCAATCTCCAATGTACGAGTTGTCACAGCGAAACAGCTCACTAATTACCAGTATACGAGTTGTCAGAGCATTTCCATCATAGCTCTCTAGATGTGTATCTAATACCGCTGATGCCGGTGCTAGGGGCCGTGTGGTCATATCATCCATGTTGCCACATGAACAGGTACAATAAAAGCGTACCTGAGATACAACACATATCAGGAATCGTTACATTCTTGGTATGTGCTTTAGAATAGGTTTACCAGAAGACTATTCTGTGAAGTCATATAACGCAGTCAGTATGTCCGCACCTCTTCCCACATCCCTTATATGTGTTGTAATTTTTACCTGTATATGGCGGGATTCTGCTGGTGGACGTTTCGTCCCCGAGGCCCGCCCCCTGGACAGACCTTTTGGTCTTTGATATATGTTGGCATTTGTGGGAAGTTGATGCTGGGTCGACATCGGGCCTTACAGACTAGTCTTTCGTGTTAATTTCCGTCATTTACATCTGACGACGATACAGCTCACCAATCTCCAATGTACGAGTTGTCACAGCGAAACAGCTCACCAATTACCAGTATACGAGTTGTCAGAGCATTTCCATCATAGCTCTCTAGATGTGTATCTAATACCGCTGATGCCGGTGCTAGGGGCCGTGTGGTCATATCATCCATGCTGCCACATGAACAGGTACAATAAAAGCGTACCTGAGATACAACACATATCAGGAATCGTTAGATTCTTGGTATGTGCTTTAGAATAGGTTAACCAGAAGACTATTCTGTGAAGTCATGTGACGCAGTCAGTATGTCGGCACCTCTTCCCACTTCCCTTATATGTGTTGTAATTTTTTACCTGTATATGGCGAGATTCTGCTGGTGGACGTTTCGTCCCCGAGGCCCGCCCCCTGTACAGACCTTTTGGTCTTTGATATATGTTGGCATTTGTGGGAAGTTGATGCTGGGTCGACATCGGACCTTACAGACTAGTCTTTTGTGTTAAGTGCCGTCATTACATCTGACGACTATACAGCTCACCAATCTCCAATGTACGAGTTGTCACAGCGAAACAGCTCACCAATTACCAGTATACGAGTTGTCAGAGCATTTCCATCATAGCTCTCTAGATTTGTATCTAATACCGCTTATGCCGGTGCTAGGGGCCGTGTGGTCATATCATCCAAGTTGCCACATGAACAGGTACAATAAAAGCGTATCTGAGATACAGCACATATCACGAATCGTTAGATTCTTGGTATGTGCTTCAGAATAGGTTTACCAGAAGACTATTCTGTGAAGTCATATGACGCAGTCAGTATGTCGGCACCTCTTCCCACATCCCTTATATGTGTTGTAATTTAATTCAATGGATATGGAGAAAAAACATATTGATTTGCAAGATGGAAATGTGATAGACTGCATGTTTATTTTGTGTAAGATTTATCAGGCTCTCGATTATAAAGAGAACGAAGTGATCGGGATGGAAGTGCACTGTTAGCAGGATATGGTCGAACCGACCATAAAAAATATGGTTGCCCCGACCATAAAAGGTACGGTATAGACATGACGTACCATATGTTTTATGATCACTATCTGACAATACAACTTATGGTCAGAGTAACCATAAAAGATCTGGTCACCAGGCGACCAGATATTTTATGGTCGCTCCGACAGTGAATTATATGGTCAAGTTGACCATACAATATATGCTCGCTCGAGCAAAATTATGGTCGAAAGATTCTTCTGACCACATATTTAGTGGTCAAAAGCAACCATAAGAAATATGGTTACCATACTTTTCCTGGTCGGAGTCGACCATATATTCATGGATTAATTTCTCTTGGTGTCATCTGGGTCACAGCCAATTGACCTATCCAATCTGTCACCCTCACAGTAATAAGGTATCAGGAAGGTCTCAAGGTACAGGTCATAGATTCGACATACATACAGGACAGGTACAGTTAAGGCATATACCTCATTCGTACCTCCAATTTGCCATTTGATTCAACATGGGCAAGGTACAGATAAGGTACGTTCCAAAAATGTTAACGATGCCTTAACTGTACCTCGCTTGAATAAGGTATCAATAAGGCACTATAACAAGGTATCGCTAAGGACCATTAAGGTATAGTATGGGTACATTGGGATAAATCCAGTCGAAGAGCACGCGCAAATAGGGTACATCCAGAGGTACACTCAAGGTACAGGG
>JAVTVY010025786.1:0-102487 GCA_036873755.1 Hanleya hanleyi
GACGACTGCAGCTGCGACCGTTACAGTTCCACCTGCAGCCGTATCTACGAGCTTCGGCCATCAACCCCAGAGTACCAGTTCCTCAGCACCTACATCAGTTCCTGAAATGGTGGCAGTCCAGGGAGAACGTCATGTTCGGGATTCCACTCCGCTGGGCACCATCGGACAAGAATCTATTCTCCGACGCATCACTCATGGGCTGGGGAGCCCATCTGGGAGAGTTACAGATAGCCGGCAGGTGGTCTCCACAACAAAAGACACTACACATCAATGTTCTGGAGATGGCAGCAGTGAACATGGCAGTCCAGCACTGGAGCCCTCAACTGTCCGACAGCTCTCTGATGATCATCAGACAACACGACAGTAGTAAGCTACATCAACAAGCTGGGGGGAACGAAGTCCCGACTGCTGTTCCAGGAGACATGGTCTCTTTTCACCTGGGCACAGATTCATCGGTGCCGGATCCGAGCACGACATGTACCCGGTCACCTGAACGTCATTGCAGACAGTCTTTCACGCCCGGACAAAGTCCTACAGACGGAGTGGCATCTCCACAGAGGCCTTTCGTCAGGTGTCATCGATTTGGGAACAGCCCTAGTAGACCTGTTCGCAACAAGGGACAATACTCAGCTACCAATCTTCGTCAGCCCGATGCTCGACCCGCTAGCCTGGGCAGTCGACGCCATGTCAATCAGTTGGGACAACCTCATTGCCTACGCATTTCCACCGATAGCGCTTATTCAGGCAGTCTTGAACAAGATAACAGAACACAACAGTGTTATCCTCCTCGTAGTACCATGGTGGCCGAATCGCCCATGGTTCCCATCACTAGTCCAGCTACTGACCGACTTCCCTCGTCAGCTACCGCCGTGGCGTCGACTACTAGACCAACGACAAGGTATCCTACACCACGATCCACAGTGGCTCAACCTTCACGCCTGCAGATTATCAGGGAATCACTTGCAGACCAGGGATTTTCAAGACCAGTTACAGAGGCGATGGCGACAGCAAACAGACCATCCACCTCTAGACTTTACCAGGCCAAGTGGGCTTACTTCCAGACCTGGTGTGGGACCAGAGACATCGATCCCTATACTGCCTCTGTTCCAGTAATAGCTGATTTCCTATTGCACCTGCATCGGGACAAGGAATTCAAGTTAAGCACCATAGAAGGATACCGTTCTGCATTATCCCGAGTCATGAGACTAACTTCAGGAATTGATATTGGACATGATATCAACGTTGCGGCTCTTCTCCAGTCCTTCGCCTTACAGTCCCGCCGGACAAGACAACTACTACCGAAATGGGACCTTGGAGTTGTACTGAGTGCGTTTCTACGCCCACCATTTGAACCGTTACAGTCGGCTACGATCAAGGCACTGTCTTACAAGACAGTCTTCTTAACAGCATTCGCTCTAGCCACTAGAGTCTCCGAGCTTCACGCATTGGAACGCAGCTCCCTGGCATGGACCGCTGGTTGGAAAACTATATCCTTCCGTCCGATCCCGGAATTCATCGCCAAGAATGAATCAACACGTCAGGGACCATGTGCTCAAAGACTATATCAGATCCCAGCACTTACAGATTTCGTAGGCCCACTGGAGAACGACAGAGTACTATGTCCAGTTAGAGCCCTACGATGCTATTTACAGAGAACAGACTACTAGAGGATCTAGACGTCTCCTATTTCTATCACTACATCCGGGAGCATCTGCGGACATTACGAAAAATACAGTTGCATCTTGGTTAAGGAAGACGATACACTGGACATACCAACTCGCCATCGATGCTCCTCCCCTATTGTCGAAGGCATCATCTCATGAGATTAGAGCTATTGCTACGTCCTGGCCGCTCTGGAAAAACTTATCACTGAACGAGATCGTTCAGGCCTGTGCATGGACTGTAAACTCTACCTTCACTGACTATTATCTTAGGGACATGTCTGTACAAACAGACAGGGTGACTACGTTGGGCCCGTTAGCAGTAGCCCAGCGTATAGTCCACTAATTCCATCAAGAAAAGAAGGGGGGGGCGCCGCTCAAGCAAGCAAGATCCCGACAATTCGGTAAGTATAGAAGACATACCATGCCGGAGACGAAGGGACTTCAAGGCATCACGATGGCATCTGATTATCTAGCCAAGTATGCGAGCAAACGGTAGGAACAGAGTCCACCTCTCGCCGCATTATTTGTAATACCTTGAGCTCCCTACGCTTCTATACGACACGGGAATTATCAGGATATTATTGAGCATATTAGATTTACAAAATCAGAACAGGGCGTGCTCCGCTTAATCCAAAAACAAGTCACAAGGCCGGCTACCCAACCTCCTCTGTTGGGAGTCTGGCATTAAAGTGATAACAGGTGAAGATTTGAGACACAAACATTAAACATTTATAAATAATGTTGGTGTTTGTTATCAAATCAAACCTGTTATCAACGTTGATTTGCCCAACCCATCCTCCCCTCTTTGCTCGGCCTTGACTCAAAACAGGTCTTGCTCAACATGGGAAAAAGAGTGATGGACATGCGCGGAGAGCACGCCACCTGGCGGACGATCGACACAGCGATCAAGGGAGATAATTTTGTTTGCAGGAGATCTCCAAATGGAGGATATTGGCATTAAAGTGATAACAGGTTTGATTTGATAACAAACACCAACATTATTTATAAATGTTTAATTTTTCATCTGAATTTGCACAGGTTGGAAACAATAGCTCTCCCATCATAAAAATAGTGAGAGATGTCAAATTTGACCTGCGATTTTGCTCTGAAGAAAAAAAAAAAAATAGCAGGGCATCAAAAGTTCGCTATTTCAACCCCTGTGGTGTATGAAATGTTTGTGTCTGAAATTTCAGAGCGATATAGAGGATAACATAGAACCACCGAATCCAGGTATTCGCCTCCGACGTGACTCCAATCCCACATTACCTAAGACCGTCACCACACTGATAACGGAGCATGGCAGTAAGGTGTATGTTGTTGGGACGAATCACATCAGCTTGGAGAGTCAGCGGGACGTGGCACAGGTAAACAATATCCTTTGTAATCAATAGAACTTTTAATATAGACCAATTCCGCAAGCGTTTTATCTCCCTTGTTCCACCAGGGGCGTATTGGTGCAGAGAACTTCCGGTAGGTACCAAAGGCCCTCACAATTAGTTTTAGTAATTGAATAGTCTATTTTTCAAGAAAATTATCTTTATAATGTACACGTATACAAGATCAATTATTCATGCAGAAAATACAAACAAAATAGTTTTTCAAACAAATATTCTTGAATAGTTGATCAATATATTATTTCAAATAATTGCGGGTGCCTTTGGTAAAAGTGAAACCGAGGCGACTACTTCCCGGAAGCAGCTTTTCATACCTCTAACCTTAAAGAGCGGCAGTTATTCAGGGGGAGATCAGACACTTTACGGAAAGGGCTATAGCCTTATTCAGAAAAAGTTCCATCTCACTTTGGGGCCCAGTGGTGCAGGGAAATTCTGGTAAGTACCAAAGGCCTTCGCAATTTGTTCAAGTTATTAACTATTCAATTATTCTAGAATATTAAATTTATAATGTACACAAGAACTATTGATTATATATCAAAATTGTTGACAGATATTCCTCATAAATATATTAGTTTTGCAAACGAATAGTCTGATATATGTTTCTCAGTCCTTAATTGGAAATAATTGCAGGGGCCTTTGTTAACAGTTAATCCGAGGTAATTTACCAAAAGCACATTTTTATGCCTCCGACCGTAACGAGCAGTGGTGATTCAGGGGGAGGTAATACACTTTCTGAATAAGGCTATTACCTCAACACTACAGGTGTAGAGATAATCACTGCTCACCTGCTCCAGATGGCCGAAATCTGACTAAAAAGAGATCTAGGAACTGGTGACTAGTTCTGACACAACTTATATCTTGGGGTCGTTTGGTGACCTTTGGGCACGACAACACTGAAAGTTTAAGGCAGCCTTTACGGAATTTCCAAAACTCGGTTTGATATTAAGTTAAAGATCGGGGGTTTCTCCCCGAGCAGTGATCTATTTCCAACAGAAATCAAAACATGTCTGCCATATTTGCAATGCTTGGACAATCACGATGTAGTACTTGGCAGTTATTTTTGTGCCTGGGATATGTACATGTAACATCAGCAACAGAAATGCTTATTTCAAAGGCTGAGTAATTCTTAGAGATCAGGTGATCAACCCAACCAATGGAAGACGCCCATGTCTTCGGAATAAGTGCCATTGTAATTGGTGGACTCTCGTGTTAATTGGGGATTGTCACAGCATAATGACCAGCATTTTAGAAGGGACTACGTATGCGAAAGTGGCTTGTGCAATATACATTGTATAGCATCACACATTTTATTATGACGAGACTGTAAGGTTTATCATCGTGTCAGATGGTGATAAACGTATGTATGTTCACATCACACGTTTCATATGTTGTGAACAGATTTGTGATGTAATTTTGTTGTTAGATATTTGATATAAGATAGAGGTTAATGCTATTTGTCACTATATAGCTGTACCACTGCTGAACAATACGTTATGAAAATTCTTTCTCTCATTTGTCATGAGCAGGTGATATCAGCGACCCAGCCTGACGTGGTCATGGTAGAACTGTGTAACAGTCGAGTGAACATTCTACAGCTGGACGAGGAGACGTTCCTAGAGAAGGCCAGGAATATCAACATGGAAGAAATTAAACTAAGAATGAAACAGGTGACATTATATAAATACAATGAAACCTGTGAATACCGACACCTGAGTAAACTGACCACCCTCTAAATACCGATATTATCTTGTGTTCCAATACTCAATACCTCTAATTAGAGGGGGGGCATATAGCGATCGTTTTGTCCGTCTGTCCGTCCGTGCGTCCGTCCGTCCGTACGAATTTCTTGTCCGCGCGATATCTCGGTTAATATTTGAGGCACAGGATTGAAACTTCCATGGAATGTGACCAGTGCCTCGTAGTTGTGCAGCGTAGAGTTTTTTTCCCGATTTCCGGTATAATTTTCAAGAGTTACGGCCCTTTTTCTGAAATCTCTGTGAATGGGACTTGTCCGGGCTGGATCTTAGTTAATATTGTATGCACAAGTATGAAATTTGCATGATATGTGGTCAGTGCCCCACAGTTGTGCAGCGTAAAGTTTCTCCCCATTTCGCTTATATTTTCAAGAGTTACGGCCCTTTGTTCCTGAAATCTCTGTGAATTGGGACTTGTCCGGGCTGGATCTTGGTTAATATTGTATGGACTATTTTGAAATTTGCAGGATATGTGGTCAGTGCCCTATAGTTGTGCAGGGTGAAGTTTCTCTGCATTTCGCGTATATTTTCAAGAGTCTGGCCCTTTGTTCTTGAAATCTTTGTGAATTGGATCCTGTCCGGGCTGGATCTCAGTTAATTTTGTATGGACAAGTATGGAATTTGCATGATATGTGTTCAATGCCCCATAGTTAGTTTCTCTGCTTTCGGTTATATTTTCAAGAGTTATGGCCCTTTGTTCATCAAACCTAAGTGAATGGGATATATTTATTTTGTTCAGGCTGGATCTTGGACCATAACCGATTTGGAATGGGGAAAATGGCTATAAAATTGTTATTCTACCTTCCAAAGCAGACCGCATAGGTCCTGAAGTATGAAATTGCCCCAAAAAGAGTAAATTGGGTGCAAAATTCAAAGTTCACTGATCGCTTCATAATTTCACCACAATATACTCCCAAGGAATGTAGGTCTCATAACCAGGCCACATTTTCAAATTTAGCGAAATCTCTGCTTTCAGTAATATTTTCAAGAGTTATGGCCCTTCGTTCATCAAACCTAAGTGAATGGGATATATTTATTTTGTTCAGGCTGGATCTCAGTCCATAACCAATTTGGAATGGGGAAAATGGCTATAAAATTGTTATTCTACCTTCCAAAGCAGACCACATAGGTCCTGAAGTATGAAATTGCCCCAAAAAGAGTAAATTGGGTACAAAATTCAAAGTTCACTGATCGCTTCATAATTTCACCATAATATACTTCCAAGGAATGTAGGTCTCATAACCAGGCCACATTTTCGAATTTAGCGAAATCTCTGCTTTCGGTAATATTTTCAAGAGTTATGGCCCTTCGTTCATCAAACCTTAGTGAATGGGATATATTTATTTTGTTCAGGCTGGATCTCAGTCCATAACCAATTTGGAATGGGGAAAATGGCTATAAAATTGTTATTCTACCTTCAAAAGCAGACCACATAGGTCCTGAAGTATGAAATTGACCAAAAAAGAGTAAATTGGGTACAAAATTCAAAGTTCACTGATCGCTTCATAATTTCACCATAATATATTTCCAAGGAATGTAGGTCTCATAACCAGGTCACATTTTCAGATTTGGCGAAAGCCCTGGCGACCATCTTGCATCAAAACATTGTACTATTACTTGTTGGTCGATACTTGGAATATGTTTTATGCGAGGCATGCTAAAAAAAGTGACTGAAACAGAATTTTTATAATTATCCAAATATCGGCCTCCACCGACCAATACAGAACAGAACAATGGCTGGGCAGTGTTGGATTAAAGTGGAAGGGGAAGGTGGGGGGGGGGGGGCATACAATTGAGCAATCTGTGATTGCTTCCTTGCTGTGTTTTAGGTATTTTGAACCTTGATAAACCAGAACCCTGTCAAATCTGACACTATCTGGTCCCAAGCATGATCAGTATACACAGGTTTCACTGGAGAATTTGATGTTGCAGATGTACAGACCCTTGTTCAGGTTTTGTTGTCCCCCGCCACATTAGTGGGCGGGGGGGGGGAGGGTTTAGAAACAGCGGGCGTGCGTAATTCCGTTATACATTTCTTGTCCGATCAATAACTCGAAAACCGTTGAGCTGATCGACTTCAACCTTGCAGGGTGTCTTGACATCGGTGAGCGGACAGTTGGGATTGCCTTTTCAGTTACCTGCATAATCCAAGTTGGCCACAATCATGACAATCAGCCATCTTGGATTTCAGCAGTTGTGTCTTTGCACATTTCTTGTCCGACCAATAACCATGATAACTCGGGAACTATTGAACCGATCGACTTCAAACTTGGAGGTTGTCTTGACATCGGTGAGAGGACGGCTGGGATTAGTTATCTGTGTAATCCAAGATGGCCGTCATTAACCATCTGGGATTGTCAGCAGTTGGATCTTCACACATATCTTGTTTGACCAATAACTCGGTAACTTTTGAATCGATCGATCGACTTTAAACTTGGAGAGTGCCTTGACATCGGTGAGAGAACAGTTGAGATTGCTTTTCATTTAGCTGTGTAATCCAAGATGGCAGCCATCAGCCATCTTTACACATGTTTTGTCCGACCAATAACTTGAGAACCATTGAAGCAATCGTCTTCAAACTTGCACAAAGTGTCTTGACTTCGGTGAGAGGGCAGTTAGAATTGCTTTTCAGTTACCTGAATAATCCAATTTCTTGTCCAACCAACAACTTGAGAACTATTCAACCGACCGACTTTCAAACTTGGAGATTGTCTTGACATCGGTGAGAGGATGGTTGGGATTACTTTTCATTTATCTGTGTAATCCAAGATGGCTGTCATCAACCATCTTGGATTGTCAGCAGGTGGATCTTCACACATTTTTTTGTCTGACCAATAGCTCTGTAACTTTTGAACTGATTGACTTCAAACTTGGAGAGTGCCTTGACATCAGTGAGAGAACAGTTGGGATAGTTTTTCATTTACCTATGTAATCCAAGATGACCGCCATCAGCCAACTTGCGTCATCGGATCTTTAACATTTTCGGTCCAACCAATAACTCAAGAACCATTGAACCGTTCATCTTCAAACTTGCAGTGTCTTGACATGTTGAGAGGACAGTTGCGATTGCTTTTCAGTTACCTGCGTAATCCAAGATGGCTGCCGTTAACGGAGACAGTTTCTTAATGCACTTTCTGCATAAAAAGCAACATGGTTTCTGTTGGATATATAATCTCCATTTCTCCTATTCAGTGAGAATATTATCTAGCAAAAAACAAAAATTGACCATCTATGAGGTCCACATCCCCCACCAGCAGCACCAGTTATAACTGGTGCTGCTTCTGCGGGGGACGTGGACCTCTATGGTCGATTTTTTTTATTAAATTCCTGATCACTACAAATCAAATCTGAATAATCTCTGGCCAATACTTTTTCATACTGAATCCTGCTATCACTATGCACAAATGAAACAACAGGTAAAATCACCATAAAATGAAATTTTAAATGGAGATACGGTAATTTCCCTAATTATTTGCCTTCCAAATTTAATTCGAAAATGGCCAATTTTTCCCCTGTCATGATTTTCTCCATACTAATAAAAACGAAAACCGGGCATTTTCAATAGGTCCAGTGAAACAATAAATTTGAACACTCCAGTATTTGTCGCGGAATTCATGCCTCCGAAAGTAAAGTGAATATGTTACTAAGAATCCCGTATTATCATTTATCCAAGAAAGATATTATTTGTGAATGCAGAGACAGGAAATGGTACAATATAAACAGACTGAATTAATGTTACTAAAAAGTCTATGACTATATGGAAAAAAAACTCAATTCAGGAAACTCGGCAGTCCCATAATTTTATACTAAGGACTGTTCCATTTAAAAAGGTATGGGAGGGGGAAGAAGGCACTCAATATATTATTCTATGGGTCATGGGAGGAAATTCCCTTCAATCCATGTTACAACATTGGGAAGGCCAATAAAATTTCTATGGGTGGTGGGGTATAATTCAAAGCTGCCTTCCGCCCCTCCCATACCTTTTTAAATGGAACAGCCCTAACTTGATCGCGTCAGGAGAAAATATACACCGTTGTCTCCCACATGTGGTTGTTTACACACGGCCCTTTATGAAATGCTTGTTTAGTTTCCAGCATTCGTATATCAAATCAAATACCTTGCAGTATTTCCTTAATTGGTCAATACGGTGAATTTTATTCGAGAAACAGCTATTTGATTATAATTTATAGCACGACACACTTGTAATCACACAATTTTGCCCTGTTTACAAAATTGTGTCTAACAATAAGCATTGACACAGAAATAAAATAGCTTTTGTTTTTGCGAATTCTCCTTTTGATAGAACTATGATCAGAATTCAACAACAGGGTTCTCATTAGCAGGAGGTTAAAGGCGAAATTGCCCGTCTACTTGCCATTTCACCTACTTGAATAATAGAGCATAATTTCTTTGATAGGCATTTAGCATAATTTAATGGCAATTTAATTCGTATTGTCTGTAATTTTCATTAATAAACAGATGATATGGAAGGACAAAATATTTCCCTGTACTTGTCCCAGTCAGGGCTTCAGCGTAATAGTTTGTGCACTGACTCTGTCGAGGGGTCATTATTTCATTTCTTCAGAACTGCAAGAAATGTCCCATACATTTTGACTGCAGCATGTGCGCTGTTGTTTATTTCATTTGAGCTATGGGGAGATGTCAATAGACATGGATGCTGCCCCCTCCCCCCTCTGAATATCCTCATTGAGCCTCTTTGTGCACACAATCTATGGTGGATCTGCTAGTCCAAGTTGAGCCCTGCTGTGATAATTGTTTGGCTAAACGGAACAGTTACATTGCTTTGTTTCATTTCAGCAACAATGTAATGCAGGGAAATGAACACAAAAAATGTTATTTGTTTTTAGACTGTCACTTCATTAATTCATTGCATTGAATATAGCCTTCTAACAATTTGTTAACCATTCAGAATATTCTGGATCTTCAATTATTCGCTGAGTATTCGTGTAGTCTTAAATGTCTCCATTCCAGGATCAAAGAACTTCCTCTCTTCTCACTTACCTGGAACTCTCAGCTGGAGTCGGCTAGTGCCAGATAACACAAAACCTATTGGACAGTTCCAAGTCACAATAATGGGGGTCACCGTGAACGGTTAGCTTCACCTCCACAGCAATGCTGCTAGCCTTCTTAGAGAATCACTGGTAATTCAGACCCTATTTACCTATCAATGGAAAAGTCACTCATCTGGGGTGGAAAAGGGGTTTATCTCTGCTTGGCATCACCAATTGCGTGGAAAATTGCCAGCGAAATGGCGGGGTTCAAATGGGAACCGTTTAAAAAGTTAAAAGTCGCTAATAACCCCAAACTGGTTCATTCTTACAATCTAGTAAAGTCATTCTAGTCAATCCATCACACAACTCCCAATATTTTCAAAACCTATAAAATAACCAAGTCTTTGCCAAAATTGCTGTCAAAGAACAGATGTAATTATTATACCCCCCGACACGTAGTGTAGGGGGCGTATACTGGTTTCAGCTTGTCCGTCCGTCCGTCCGTCCGTACGTCCGTCCATAACATTTCGTTTCCGGAGCATAACTTGACAACCGCCAGTTGGATTCCTCTCAAATTTGGTATGCAGCTACCATACCATGAGACCTTGCTTGGGATTGCGTTTGGGCCTCAGTCCATAGTTGCGGATTTTTGGTCCCCCTCAAATTCTTTGAAATTAAAATTCCACCCGGTTTGACCCCATGAGAATTTTTGTTGGCTTTTTGTTTATTGATATTTGTGATATCATTCAGTTGACTAGTTGATTTGCTTCAAATCAGTACATGGTATTTTGCCAGTAGGATTGGCCCATGCCTCACTATGCAGATGGAAGTGTGAAAGTGTGGCTGTGAATTGGGGCCATTTTCAGCTTACGAGCACATGGCATACTTTACGGTGTAAAATCGAGCTTGAAAACCGCGTGGTCGACACCCTATTTTCTTTGCCAATTTTTGTTGGTCCTTGGACTGGGCACACTGCCGGTGAGTTTCAGGACAATTGAATAACAAGTTTTTTCTTTGGTGGAGGGGGAATATTACCCATTTTGGACCAATTTTAGAGGATTTTCCTGAAGTTTGAAGCAAGTTCAGTATGGGTTATGGGGACCCTGATTTTCGTCAACAAGGCTTACATCTGTCTCGGCTTTATGACAAGAGCCTACTCTTTCAGAAAATATATAGTTCTATGGGGGTTCTCTAATAACACGGTTGCTGTTTAGCATAAAATGAACCTGCCTACTGTTTAATTTCAGATGCCATGGCCCTTCTGTAGACTGCACCCTATATGACAGAACAGGCACTTTCTCAGGTAACATTAAATTTGCATATCTGACTAAAAAATTTCCATCCAGAACTAATATTGTTTACTATCAAGTTGAACACAATTCAAAACAATGCTATTCACACCCAACACAGGACTGAAATTAAGCAGCACAGGGGCTTGTCTAGAAAGGGGGAGGGGTAACTCTTAGCATGGCCAGGAAATATCTGTTAAAAGGTGTGTAGAATTGCCAACATCCATGTTGGTGTTTTATCGGGGGGAGGGAGGGGGGTTCAATTGTCCCAGGAATTTTTCAAAAGTTTTAGTGTCACAGAATAATTCCTCTGGGACCATTAAAACAGCCCTACCCCCCCTCCCCATAAAACCAGCATTGGAGTTGGCAATACTATACTATACACAATGTAACAGATATTCCCCTGTTAAGAGTTATCCACCCCTCCCCCCCTTCAAGCCCAAGCCCCTGTGCTGGTTTCACAATTCCAGTCCTGTGTTGGGTGTGAATATCATTGTTTTGAATTGTGTTCAACATAATTGTAAACAATATTAGTACTGAATGCAAAATTTTCAGTCAGATATATTCAAATTTGACATAGCGGTCTAGCCTGACAAAATGGCGTCGCAAAAACTGTCAAAATATGAATGGGGTAGGGGAAAGGTATCGCTCTGTTTTATCTTAATATGACTTTCAACCATTGAGTGTCATATATCATTATACTTGTACAGACCCATAGATTGAAAAGAGTAGATAAAAAAAAATCCACAAAAAGTACCCTTCACTTAAAGGCCTCAGTCCACAGTTGCGGATTTTTGGTCCCCCTCAAATTCTTTGAAATTAAAATTCCACCAGGTTTGACCCCATGAGAATTTTTGTTGGCTTTTTGTTTATTGATATTTGTGATATCATTCAGTTGACTAGTTGATTTGCTTCAAATCAGTACATGGTATTTTGCCAGTAGGATTGGCCCATGCCTCACTATGCAGATGGAAGTGTGAAAGTGTGGCTGTGAATTGGGGCCATTTTCAGCTTACGAGCACATGGCATACTTTACGGTGTAAAATCGAGCTTGAAAACCGCGTGGTCGACACCCTATTTTCTTTGCCAATTTTTGTTGGTCCTTGGACTGGGCACACTGTCGGTGAGTTTCAGGACAATTGAATAACAAGTTTTTTCTTTGGTGGAGGGGGAATATTACCCATTTTGGACCAATTTTAGAGGATTTTCCTGAAGTTTGAAGCAAGTTCAGTATGGGTTATGGGGACCCTGATTTTCGTCAACAAGGCATACATCTGTCTCGGCTTTATGACAAGAGCCTACTCTTTCAGAAAATATATAGTTCTATGGGGGTTCTCTAATAACACGGTTGCTGTTTAGCATAAAATGAACCTGCCTACTGTTTAATTTCAGATGCCATGGCCCTTCTGTAGACTGCACCCTTGGCGCATTTGCGTCTACAGGTGGCGCCACCTAGGGTCATTCCGTAACATTTCGTTTCCGGAGCATAACTTGACAACCGCTACTTGGATTTCTCTCAAATTTGGTATGTAGCTACCTTACCATGAGACCTCGCTTGGGATTGCGTTTGGCGCATGTGCGTCTACAGGTGGCGCCACCTATGGTCAAAAAGTTTCTCATGTCAGTCCGTAACATTTCGTTTCCGGAGCATAACTTGACAACCGCTACTTGGATTCCTTTCAAATTTGGTATGCAGCTGCCATACCGTGAGACCTCGCTTGGGATTGCGTTTGGCGCATGTGCGTCTACAGGTGGCGCCACCTAGGGTCAAAAGTTTCTCAAGTCAGTTCGTAACATTTCGTTTCCGGAGCATAACTTGACAACCGCCAGTTGGATTCCTCTCAAATTTGGTATGCAGCTACCATACCATGAGACCTTGCTTGGGATTGCGTTTGGCGCATGTGTGTCTACAGGTGGCGCCACCTAGGGTCATTCCGTAACATTTCGTTTCCGGAGCATAACTTGACAACCGCTACTTGGATTCCTCTCAAATTTGGTATGTAGCTACCTTACCATGAGACCTCGCTTGGGATTGCGTTTGGCGCATGTGCGTCTACAGGTGGCGCCACCTATGGTCAAAAGGTTCTCATGTCAGTCCGTAACATTTCGTTTCCGGAGCATAACTTGACAACCGCTACTTGGATTCCTCTCAAATTTGGTATGTAGCTGCCATACCATGAGACCTCGCTTGGGATTGCGTTTGGCGCATGTGCATCTACAGGTGGCGCCACCTAGGGTCAAAACTTTTTCTTGTCGGTCCGTAACATTTCGTTTCCGGAGCATAACTTGACAACCGCTACTTGGATTCCTCTCAAATTTGGTATGTAGCTACCTTACCATGAGACCTCGCTTGGGATTGCGTTTGGCGCATGTGCGTCTACAGGTGGCGCCACCTAGGGTCAAAACTTTTTCTTGTCGGTCCGTAACATTTCGTTTCCGGAGCATATAACTTGACAACAGCTAATTGGATTCCTCTCAGATTTGGTATGTAGCTACCTTACCATGAGACCTTGCTTGGGATTGCGTTTGGCGCATGTGCGTCTACAGGTGGCGCCACCTATGGGCAGAATTTTCTCAGTTGGTCCGTAACATTCCATTTCTGGAGCATAACTTGACAACGGCTGATTAGATTCTGCTCAAATTTTGTATGTAGCTGCCATACCATGAGACCTAGCTCAGGATGTTGCATATGCGTCTACAGGTAGTAAGTTTAATATTTCACTTCCCATTTACTTCCTTTTCCTCTTCAATATGGTTATCCAGATGACAGTAATTCGCCTATCTGTTGCAACAGCCCATTTCAAGTCTACACGGTTCTAGTGGTAACAACAGTTAGGTAAAACACAATATGCCTGCATAACCCCATTCTCAACAATCATTATTAACATCAATTTTCTGAACAATCCATTAAACTCATCTGAGTATCGTCACGACACATGCATAGACAATCCGCTAACCGCACTCCAACCGAGCGAGGTCTCATTGTCAACTAGTTACATACTGTGCCGCCACTCATAACATGTATACTTATATTCCTCTTCAAATACTCGTCAATTCCTATCAAATGTGCATCCGGGGGGTATCTTGTAAGCATGCTTACTGATGATTTCCACTGCCACAATCCCATTCAGCTTACTCGTGAAACGTTAACCACCCCCATGTATCTATGCCCTTACGGGGGGTATCTTGTACGCAGCCTTACTGATCATTTTGATCAAATGTGTGCATCCCTCAGACTATGCTCTAGTTTTCATTAGGAATGGATATAAGAGTCCCAGAGTCTTTTAAACGAACTATGATAGAGATATCAAACTTAATACACGGTAATAAATAGATCACAACGATCACGGTGAAGTGGTCCATCATTTTTTATCTTCCGTGAAAATCGGTGCAATATATAATTTGAAAACTCATGTTTTTCTAAAACTAGCTAGACAAATATTTCAAAAGTAGCCAATTTTTGGAGTGTCCAGTTTCATTTCTGCATCGCAAATAATTAGGGAAATACCGTAATTTGAGAATCACAATCAAGGAGGGTAACTCAGGATGTGCCACAATATTTCTATCTTGGCAAATTCGAGCTACCCTATTTCTTCTAATTATTCAGATGGCAAAAGTTAACTTCAGGCATCTGCCGAGAGAAATTCTGCTAACATTCTACAAATTTCACCAGCAAATTTCACTAATTTTGTTTGCAGAATTTCGAATTTGAGCGAAAAATACCCAAAAAGGGACACTGGAAAACACCAAGATATTATCTTTATTAGTTTCAGGAGTTTCAAGATTTCTAGAAACTACTTGATGTCGGTTGTTATAGTACAAGTGAAATGAGGAAAGTTAATCTGAAAGTGAATGTCCGGAGGATCCTTCGTCTTCGTTTCGTAGTATTTTTTTTTTTGCACGTGTCATCATTGGGTACTGGAAGCGAAGACAAATCTCTTTGACAATTTGGCATGAGCTATGAAACATACGTACCTAAGATTTTATAATTAGGAACGAATGCTAATTCTGTTCTGCTTACTGGGCTAGTTTGAGATATCTCTTTTAAGATACCATGCTTGAAAATAGTAAGATAGTACATAACTTAATACTGTTCAAAGGGATCCGGTCGGTGCAGTAATGATGAAACTTTGAAAGTGTCTGAATCCTGATTATCTCCCTTGGATCGAAACACGCAGTAGTCTACAGTTGTCGAGTTGTGACGTTGCATCACAAGAGTGACATCCCCTCGTGTAGCCGACTGTTGGACAGTTCACTTGCAACGGCATGGACTAATGTGAACTGATTTAAAATTTGAAGAAATACATTTCAATTTGGAATCATAAGATGAAGGTATGGATATTCTCTATACTCAATATATAGAATACGCCCCACTGTTTGATCCGCCGACTTTTGTGATGCAACTTCACAACTCGGGAATACCTTATTAATTTGGCGTAATTTAAGCGTAACTTGGATTTTCGAATCGGAAGGTATTTTGCACAACTAGACTCGAAGGGGAATCTGTATACCAAATTTGAGAAAGATCCATGAAGTAGTTCCTGAGAAATCGCGATAACAAAGTTTCATGGGGAAATCCAATATGGCCACCTGGTGGCCATATTGGATTTTCGATGGGATTGTAGATTTGCATTGTCCTGGAGAAAGATCCATGCAGTAGTTTCTGGGAAATCGCAATAACAAGAATTGTTTACGGACGGACTGACTGACGAACGGACCACGGACGAAAAGTGATTTGAATGGTGATGGTGGGCTAAAAATGCTGTTCGAAAAATGAGAAAAAGTACATGTATGTATGTGTTCTTCTTATTCGGCTATGTCAAGATGTTGTTTGTGTCCCCGTGTTTGTTTATTTGTCAAATTTCAAACTTTTTTTAGCCCACCATCTGGTGCCCACCATCACCAGATGGTGGGCTATTCAAATCGCTTTTCGTCGGTGGTCCGTCGTCAGTCCATCCGTCCGTAAACAGTTCTTGTTATCACGATTTCTCAGGAACGACTTTATGGATCTTTCTCAAATTTGGTACACAGGTTCCCCTTGGGGTCTAGTTGTGCAAGATACCTTTTCTGGTCCGATTCGAAAATTCAATATGGCCACCAGGCAGCCATCTTGGATTTCCCCATGAAACCTTGTTATTATGCCCCCCCTCTAATTAGAGGAGGGGCATATAGCAATCGCTTTGTCCGTCCGTCTGTCCGTACGAATTTCTTGTCCGAGCGATATCTCGGTTAATAATTATGTCTCCCCCAACTATGTTGGGGGGAGACATCTAGTGTTTGTGCTGTCTGTCTGTCTGTCTGTCTGGTTGGATGTCTGGATGTCTGGATGGATGTCTGTCCGTCCCCTTGCCTTGTCTGCAAGATATCTTGAGAACTACTGGATGGAATTTCACCAAACTTGGATGGAAGCTTCATTGGGATAGCCCTCTCATTTGATTAGGTTTTGGTGTGTGTGTGTGCATTCATCCGTGTCCGGTGTCCGTCCGTCCATCTACTTGTACATGTATATACAGGCCTTGTCTGCAAGATATCTTGAGAACTACTGGACGGAATTTCACCCCACTTGGATGGAAGCTTTAGTGGGATAGCCCCCTCATTTGATTAGATTTTGGTGTGTGTGCGTGCATTCATCCATGTCCAGTGTCCGTCCGTCCGTCCATGTACTTGTACATGTATATACAGGGCTTGTCTGCAAGATATCTGGAGAACTACTGGATGGAATTTCACCAAACTTGGATGGAAGCTTCATTGGGATAGCCCCCTCATTTGATTAGGTTTTGGTGTATGTGGGTTCATTCATCCGTGTCCAGTGTCCGTCCGTCCGTCCATCTACTTATACATGTATATACAGGGCTTGTCTGCAAGATATCTGGAGAACTACTAGATGGAATTTCACCAAACTTGGATGAAAGCTTCATTGGGACAGCCCCCTCATTTGACTAGGTTTTGGTTTGTGTGCATGCGTTCATCCGTGCCCGGTGTCCGTCCGTCCGTCCATCTACTTGTACATGTATATACAGGCCTTGTCTGCAAGATATCTTGAGAACTACTGAACGGAATTTCACCACACTTGGATGGAAGCTTCAGTGGGATAGCCCCCCTCATTTGATTATGTTAGAATCTCACTCCCCTTGGATAGAAGCTATAGTGGGATAGCCCCCTCATTTGATTAGGTTTTGGTGTGTGTGCGTGCATTCATCCATGTCCGGTGTCCGTCCGTCCGTCCGTCTACTTGTACATGTATGTACAGGCCTTGTCTGCAAGATATCTTGAGAACTACTGGACGGAATCTCACTCCCCTTGGATAGAAGCTATAGTGGGATAGCCCCCTCATTTGATTAGGTTTTGGTGTGTGTGCGTGCATTCATCCATGTCCGGTGTCCGTCCGTCCGTCTACTTGTACATGTATATACAGGGCTTGTCTGCAAGATATCTGGAGAACTACTGAACAGAATTTCACCAAACTTGGATGGAAGCTTCATTAGGATAGCCCCCTCATTTGACTAGGTTTTGGTGTGTGTGCCTGCATTCGTCCGGTGTCCGTCCGTAATTAATATTTTTAGATACGCAGCTTTGTTTAAGATACTTATTGCTACATTCATTTTATAGCACTTTCCCTTAAATTATGTGCCCATTCAAGGCAAGGTGGGAGGTTGGGGGAGACGTATGTTTTTGCCCAAAAAAACAACCAGCATAGGCTTCATGCCGGAGTGGCAACTCAAGGGTCAAAGCGGAACCTCTAGTTGATGGACAGGATTGAAACTTGCATGGAATGTTGCCAGTGCCTCGTAGTGGTGCAGCGTAGAGTTTTTTCCGAGTTCCGGTATAATTTTCAAGAGTTATGGCCCTTTTTCTGAAATGTCTGTGAATGGGACTTGTCCGGGCTGGATCTTGGTTAATATGGTATGGACAAGTATGAAATTTGCCTGATATGTGGTCAGTGCCCCACAGTTGTGCAGCGTAAAGTTTCTCCCTGTTTCGCTTATATTTTCAAGAGTTATGGCCCTTTGTTCGTGAAATCTCCGTGAATTGGGACTTGTCCAGACTGGATCTTGGTTAATATTGTATGGACAATTATGAAATTTGCAGGGTATATGGTCACTGCACTGTAGTTGTGCAGCATGAAGTTTCTCCGTGTTTCGCTTATATTTTCAAGAGTTATGGCCCTTTGTTCATCAAGTCTTTGTGAATTGGAACTTGTCCGGGTTGGATCTCGGTTAATATTGTATGGACAAGTATGGAATTTGCAGGATATGTGGTGAGTGCCCTGTAGTTGTGCAGCGTGAAGTTTCTCCGCTTTTCGCCTATATTTTCAAGAGTTATGGCCCTTTTGTTCTTGAAATCTTTGTGAATTGTCCGGGTTGAATCTCGGTTAATATTGTATGGACAAGTATGGAATTTGCAGGATATGTGGTCAATGCCCCATAGTTGTGCAGCGTGAAGTTTCTCTGTTTTCGGTTATATTTTCAAGAGTTATGGCCCTTGGTTCATCAACCCTAAGTGAATGCGATATATTTATTTATCCAGGCTGGATCTCCGTCCATAACCGATTTGGACCGGGAAAATGGCTATAAAATTGTTATTCTACATTCCAAAGCAGACCACATAGGTCCTGAAGTATGAAATTGCCCCAAAAAGAGTGAATTGGGTGCAAAATTCAAAGTCCACGATCGCTTCATAATTTCACCACAATATACTCCAAAGGAATGTAGGTCTCATAACCAGGTCACATTTTTGGATTTAGCGAAAGCCCCGGGCGACCATCTTGCATCAAAATATTGTATTATTACTTGTTGGTCGAGACTTGGCATGCCGAAAAAAGTGACTGAAACAGAGTTTTTATAATTATCCAAATTAGGCCTCCACAGACCAATTCAGAACAGAACAATGGCGGGGCAGTGTCAGATTAAAGCGGAAGGGGGTGCATACAATCTCTGATTGCTTCCTTGCTGTGTTGCGATTTCTCAGGAACTACTTTATAGATCTTTCCCAAATTTGGTACACAGGTTCCCCTTGGGGTCTAGTTGTGCAAGATACCTTTTTCGGTCCGAATCGAAAATCTAATATGGCCACCAGGCAGCCATCTTGGATTTCCCCATGAAACCTTGTTATCACGATTTCTCAGGAACTACTGCATGGCTCTTTCTCAAATTTGGTACACAGGTTCCCCTTGGAATCTAGTTGTGCAAGATAACTTTTCTGATGCGATTCGAAAATACAATATGGCCACCAGGCAGCCATCTTGGATTCCCCCATGAAACTTTGTTATCGTCATTTCTCAGGAAGTACTGCATGGATCTTTCTCAAATTTGGTACACATGTTCTTCTTAAGGTTATGTTGTGCAAGATATCCCTTTCGGTCCGAATCTAAAATCCAATGTGGCCACCAGGCAGCCATCTTGGATTTCCCCATGAAACCTTGTTATCGCGATTTCTCAGGAACTACTGCATGGATCTTTCTCAAATTTGGTACACAGGTTCCCCTTGGAGTCTAGTTGTGCAAGATACCTTTTCTGGTCCGATTCGAAAATCCAATATGGCCACCAGGCAGCCATTTTGGATTTCCCCATGAAACCTTGTTATCGCAATTTCTCAGGAACTACTGCATGGATCTTTCTCAAATTTGGTACACAGGTTCCCCTTGGAGTCTAGTTGTGCAAGATACCTTTCTGGTCCAATTCGAAAATCCAATATGGCCACCAGGCAGCCATCTTGGATTTCTTCATGAAACAGAAGTTTCAACATTACTGCGCGGACCGGATCCCTTCAGTATTAAGTATTATACCATCTTACTATTTTCCAGCATGATATCTTAAAAGAGATATCTCAAACTAGCCCAGTAAGCAGAACAGAATTAGCATTCATTCCTAATTATAAAATCTTAAGTATGTATATCGCCGATTCTAAAATCCAATATGGCCACCAGGCAGCCATCTTGGATTTCACCATGAAACTTTCTTATCGCAATTTCTCAGGAACTACTGCATGGATCTTTCTCAAATTTGGTACACAGGTTCCCCTTGGGGTCTAGTTGTGCAAGATACCTTTTCTGGTCCAATTTGAAAATCCAATATGTCCACCAGGCAGCCATCTTGGATTTCTTCATGAAACATTGTTATCGTCATTTCTCAGGAACTACTTCATGGATCTTTCTCAAATTTGGTACACAGGTTCCCCTTGAGGTCTAGTTGTGCAAGATAACTTTTCTGGTCCGATTCGAAAATCCAATATGGCCACAAGGCAGCCATCTTGGATTTCCCCATGAAACATTGTTATCGTCATTTCTCAGGAACTACTGCATGGATCTTTCTCAAATTTGGTACACAGGTTCCCCTTGGGGTCTAGTTGTGGAAGATACCTTTTCTGGTCCGATTCGAAAATCCAATATGGCCACCAGGCAGCCATATTGGATTTCCACATGAAACTTTATCATCATTTCTCAGGAAGTACTGCATGGATCTTTCTCAAATTAGGTACACAGGTTCCCTTGGGATCTAGTTGTGCAAGATAACTTTTCTGGTCCGATTCGAAAGTCCAATATGGCCACTTGGCAGCCATCTTGGATTCCCCCATGAAACTTTGTTATCGTCATTTCTCAGGAAGTGCTGCATGGATCTTTCTCAAATTTGGTACAAATGTTCTTCTTAGGGTTAAGTTATGCAAGATACCCTTTTCGGTCCGAAATTAAAATCCAATATGGCCACAAGGCAGCCATCTTGGATTTCCCCATGAAACCTTGTTATCGCGATTTCTCAGGAACTAATGCATGGATCTTTCTCAAATTTGGTACACAGGTTCCCCTTAGGGTCTAGTTGTGCAAGATACCTTTTTCGGTCCGAATCGAAAATCCAGTATGGCCACAAGGTGGCCATCTTGAATTCCCCCTTGAAACATTGTTATCGTGAACTCTCAGGAAATATTTCATGGATCTTTCCGAAATTTGTTACACGTGTCCCACTTAGGACCTAGTTGTGCAAGATACCTGTTTTGGTCCGATTCAAAAACCCAAGTTACGCTTCAAATTTATACGGTATTCCCGAGTTGTGACGTTGCATCACAAGAGTCTGCGGATCAAACGGTGGGGCATATTTTATATATTGACTAAGAGAATATCCATACCTTCACCTTCCATATCAAGGAGTTCAAATAATTCGAAATTAAAATGTGTTTCTTCAAATTTTAAATCCGTTTTCTTTAGTCCATGCAGTAGCAAGTGAACTGCCCCACCCTTTCGTCTGCCAGCGGGTCGGCTACATGAAGGGACGTCACTCTTGTGACTCAACATCACAGCTCGACAACTATAGACTACTGCATGTTTCGATCCAAGGGAGATAATCAGGATTCAGGCACTTTCGAAGTTTCAACATTACTGCGCGGACCGGATCCCTTCAGTATTAAGTATTGTACCATCTTACTATTTTCCAGCATGATATCTTAAAAGAGATATCTCAAACTAGCCCAGTAAACAGAACAGAATTAGCATTCGTTCCTAATTATAAAATCTTAAGTATGTTGAACATAGCTCATGCCAAAGTGTCAAACAGATTGGTCTTCGCTTCCGGTACCCAATGATGACACGTGCAATAAAATAAATTTAAAAAATACTACAAAACGAAGGCGAAGGATCCTCCGTACATCTACATTCACTTTCAGACTAACTTTGCTCATTTCTCTTGTATTATAACAACTGACATAAGTACAGCTTCTAGAAATCTTGAAACTCCTGAAACTTAGATTATACCTTGGTGTTTTTCAGTGTCCCTTTTTCGATCTTTTTCGCTCAGATTTGAAATGTCAATCATTTGTTCTAGTAACAATGGACAAAAAGATCCTCTTGTCATTAGCTTACAATTATCGGACAATGGTGGGCGCCAAGATCCTTCAGGATCTCTCGTGTAGTTTTATTTTCTCTTCATAATTTTGATTCAATTTAGCTAAATTTTTGTCTTAAATTTCCAATTTTCCAGAATGGCCTTATTCAAGGAAGTATGTCCTTGTTGTTGTCGAGCATGAGAATACATTTGACGAAGAAGTTAGGTGTGGCACCTGGTGGGGAATTCAGGAAAGCTTTTACAGAGGTTTGTATCTTCAAGTTATTTGCATTTATATACAGTGTAACATGGGATACGGTAATCCCTCTAACATAATTTTCAATCCCCCTATCAAAATTCAATTGCTCCTAATTTTGGGGACAAAATTCAGTCGGCTGTTCTAATAAATTTGATCACTCTCTAAATTCATTGAAATAACAAAGAATAATGGATTATGTGCATGATTTTTGACCATTTTGTCAACTTCTTGTTCTAATAAATTTGATCACCCTGACCCCCAGATTTTATGGTGGGAAATTTCACTTCCTGTGATAGAATTAGTGGAGAGGTTGCCATAAGACTCCTGTACAGTGAATCCTCTTTATAACAACATTCTCTGGACCAGAATATTCATTACAGAAAATCCCTTTTAGATCGCCCCGTAGGGACTAATGGTAATGTGTTATAGTCAGAAAAAAATTGAGCACCGGCTCTGTGTCTTGCTAACACAGCAAAAGATAGAGTTCTTACACGACAAGAAAGTGGTCTGAAACTTCCTTCTTTAGAGTGTCCAGGTTTCTGTGTTTTTAATGTTCGCATATAGTTGCAGGTATATGTTTAAGTTACATTTCCATTTATCTAATTTTATGCGTGTTTTCATTCATTTTCCAGTGGCACTACTTTCGTGCTCAAAATATGTCGTCTGCTAAACCACAGATTTTGAAAGGCGCATGTTGAGTGATTTTGTGGGACTAACTCATTTTCTTTAGAAAGCGTGTTTGGGCAGTAATTTAGTATTAAATAATACCAGTATAAGTGTAATTCATTGTAGAAAACACTGGGATATTTCACTTTGCCTGTATTCATTTACATTTTCATGAAATATGTGTGTTGAGGTACAGTTTGGAATTTTCACCATTTAAGCTTACCCCTCATGACCCTCTGAATTATCTTTTTATGGTAAGTTTCTAAAATCCAGTGGTGGTCAAATCATTTACGTAATAATTTCCCTGTATTCAGAAATGTTTTCTTTCCATTCTGCTTCTGAAATATTCATGGAATGTTGCAAGCATTTCCCCCTGATCTACAGAAAGAGCTCTGCATATCACAGACACACTGTGTTTGAAAATGTAAGGTGACAGGGGAGAAAACCAAATAGAACTGTAATGTACTAGGGGTGTTCTGGCAGTAGGAGGTACATGTATATAATATGATGCCATGGGAGGATGCATCCCAGCATAGCTCCAGTCCATCTAACCATGGGGATTTTACATTGTATCTCAATACTCATTTTTACCCCTCGCCCAGTTTTGGTCATGGGATATTGTCGTCTTATACGTCCGTCTGTTCGTACGTCCGTACGTCAGTACGTGAGCGAGATATCCGGAAAACAGTTCCACTGAAGAATTCCAAATTTGGTATGCTTAGTTACCTAGTCAAGGACCAGAAGCCTATTGAATTGGGACCTGATTGGGTGAAAACCTTGGCAGCCATCTTTAATTTTATGCAAAATGGATAATGATCCATATCTCGGAAACCATTCAACTGTTCAATACGAAAGTTGGTATACATCATCGACACATCAAGCAACTTTCAATGAATTAACAAACCGGCTTTTCTGATTAGCTGGAAATCATGGAGGCCATCTTTAATTTATGCAAAATCGATAATGGTACATATCTCTGTTACCATTCAATTGTTTTATATGAAAGTTGGTATACATCATCGATGCATACAGATAATTTAAATTGGGACCTGATTGATCGAAAACCGTGGCGGCCATCTTTAATTTATGCAAAAACTTTAATGATATATATCTCTGATATCATTTAAGTGTTCTATACCAAACTTGGTATACAGCATCGATGTATCAAAAGACTTGCAAATTATGAATAACCACATCAGTTCCTCTGAGTGGGGAGAAGGATGGGCGGCCTTCTTAAATTTATGCAAAATCATTAATGATCTCGTTCTCTAATACCGTTCAAGTGCTCGATGTAAAATTTGGTATACATCATCGATGCATCAAGAGACTTACGACAAATGACAGTTCCGGTTTCTCTGATTGGACGGAAACCTTGGTGGCCATCTTTAATTTATGCAAAATCTTTAATGATGTATATTTCTGATACCATTTCAGTGTTCTATACGAAACTTGGTATACAGCATCAATGTATCAAGAGACTTTCAATTAATAACCACATCAGTTCCTCTGAGTGGCGGGAAGTATGAGCGGCCATGGTTTAATTTATGGAAATCATTAATGATCTCTATCTCTGATTCCGTTCAAATGCTCGATGTAAAATTTGGTATACATCATTGATGCATCAAGAAACTTATGTAATGAATACCGGTTTCTCTGATTGGATGGAAACCTTGGGGGTCATTCCTAATTGCAAAATTTTTGATAATCTGTATATTTCTGACTTGACTGCTTGGTGTTCCTGACATCTTGGTTCAAATTGAATACATTATGAATGTACCCAGAGCCGAGGGGTTTTCAGATGTGCAGCTTCGTATTGTTATTTACTGCTGAAGGATATGCTTTCTATTATCTGAAAAAAAGTAAAAATTTTTACAAATATTGGTAACATGCAGTGAAGAAATTATTTTATCATTTCATCAGGTTCGTTTCATAATAAATGTCTGTTCCAGCGGTCACAAGTTTTTTTTTCTTTTAATATATATATGTGTGCAATTACACTAATGCACTAGAGATCCTTGTTGAGAGGAATGTGTGAGACTACAAGTATGGCTCTTTGCCATGGGATGGAACATCAAAGGGTTAGTGGAATTATTCCAACAGCCTATTTTACATTTAAATAGCCCCGTTTCAGTGCCTAAGGCTCTAGTTTTTTCAGGAGATGTAATTATTTAGGACATCCGGTATATACCAAATATATTATTGTCTGTTCCCTCTTGACATCTACATTTACCTTTATTCACATTAGAATATGTTGATCTATTATTGACAAAATATTCTTATTCATTATTTTGGTTCTTGATTCGCAACACCATCGTGATTTTATGTTTCCTTCCAGCCTCTAATGATTGTTGTTTTTAATGTAAATGCAGGGTCAAAAATACGTTTTGTTCTGTCTAACACTTGTTCATGAATACCCCCAAGGTACAATTCTTTTATCTTTTATCATCAATTTAAACAATTAATATCAGCTCTGCTTCGAGATGGAATAATTTTTTGTATATGCTCTGCCCTGAGGTGAAATATATGATGACAGAGCTTCGGAAAAGAATAATACCATTCATTGTATCCTTTTACTGATATATAGTATTTAAAATAGTAGTAATGTATATGAGACACTTTCCTCCTCTCTCTATTACGAATCTCATGGTCCTGAAATGCTGTTTCAATATGTTGTCCTATGTGATAGTGTTATACACATTTGATTGATGCAATAAAAATAACACTTGTTTCATTGTTGCCATTTTGTGTTCTGAAAGAGTGCCTTCATTAACCATGAAGGCAGCCAAAAAATTGAAGATTATGATCAAATATCTATTATATTATTTTGAGGTAAGTAATAGTAAAAGAATAAATCTCCCAGCATTGCGAGGTGGGAAAGTGAGGTGGGTGAGGGTTGCATGACCTTGGACATTGGGGTTGACCTGGAATAGAGGTAACAATCACAGAGTGCAGTGACTCCAGAGAAGACCGGTCATGTAACTATGATGTCATCTTTGACATCATTAGTAGTAGAGAAAGCACGGTTTGGGTTGAAATGGATGTGTATATGGGTTGTGGGTTGTACCAGCCAATATTGGTCCAGTGTGGGAGGTTATATGGAACACTTTCATTGCGTGTTGTAATAGGATATCCTGACCATAGTGTAACTGCTGTACACTAGCCCATAAGGTCATTTAGTGGCATTTGGATCATGAAGATGCATGTGAACCCTGGGAGACGTCATTTGTGGAGAAAACAGTATGTTCAAATGCGTACTTGGATGGTGAAATACACCCTACCCATCTAGCCCATAGTGAGCAGTCATAGTTCAACTGAAGCTCCCAGTGGGTACATTCCTGTCATAGTTCTGGTGATACGCACATGCAGTTTCGGGTAGAGAGAGGGCCTTTATGGTGTCTCATCAGTAAGGGTAGGGATCTAGATTTGACCTTGAAAGGGTATAAAACCGATACCCTTTATCCACGAACCACCATTTCACTACCTATGTTTAGGAGACCTAGACGATACCAGGCCCTGGCTCCTGTTTTACAGCACACAATGGTTGATACCATCATGAGATACCAAGCAGTGGTCCGGACTCTTTTTGGTCACGTCGGATACTGGTAGTGTTCATAGATGCCGTATTCGTGATAGGGGACTCGATGGAGGGGTGTGTTATCACCCGCTACTGCTGGTAAATAACATCCACCCTCGATGCCCAGGCCATGCGTGGACAAGGAGCGATCATGTCTGGACCAGCGATGACTATTCGGACTGACAGTGCTCACCATCACAGTACTGCGCCTGGTGCTGTGGCATTGACACTCGTACCAACTCGACTAAAAATGGCTCTGTTCTACTTTAATTTCAGGGAAAAGGGGAACCATGTTAATTTGGAGGGTGACGCTGAAGTCCCAAACGAGATATTGATGTACCGTATGGCAAATTCGTATCCTTTGTCATATTCCTTGAAGTGGATAAATTTTGGGCACAAAATTGTTCTTACAAACATCTTCATGTTTTCCATGGTTATCGATTGTCTCTTGTCCATTATAATGTCCTTATGTTTGAGTGCTTTTCAAACCCGTCTGTTGATCAGCTTGCACGGGTGTATATTGATACGGGTGTACACGTGGCTCTTGTTAATTATATCATAGGACTAATGGGGAAATGAACCAAGACAAGTAACTGCTTTTTCATGTTTTGTGCGGGAGGACACCGGACATACCGGGGTCTCGAACAGAACTGTCAGTGGCGGAGGAAATTAACGAAGTGCTGAGAAAAACGAAATTTAACTCGTTAACTTGGTTGAATAGTCACAGATCACTGACAAAGTTCACAACCCTGCCCTCTGCCTAAAACCGTCGAAAAAAAAGAGCAACATTAGGATGACTTCTCGGCGGAGAAATCCGTCTGAGCTAAGCTAAGAGGTGTCAATAAAATGCCGTTTTCAGCATTTAAAGGAAAAGTTCGGGTTTGGTTGCCTTTGATACATATTAAAACAACTCAACAAATAGAACCCAAAAGATATTTTTCTCATTTAATTTTTTTTTTTCAATGAGTACTAATCATTTTAAAACCGCGAAATCGCAGTCCCAAGAGTGCCGCCATTGTACTGTATCCAGAATGCGGATGTGACTTGGGTTCAAGGCATGGAGCCCTTCTGTCTGTTCGGGTAATCTATATGCACGCACCACGGAGCTCTTCGGACGATTTGTGTAGATAAGAGTACATTTAGTGAAATCATGTCGACGAGCGGCAGTTCCGATCCCAGCGGTGAAAGCGACGAGGAAACTGCGTTAGGTCTTCAGGGCTACCAATTCGCTCAGATACGGAAGATCAGAGCAGCGGGGATGACAGCAGCTCTAGCAGCGAGACGGGCGACGCAGAAGCCCACATGGGAAATTTAGTATGTGCACACGCTGCTCTCATCGACGGCTTTATACGGGAGAGATCGAGTGTCTTTGCTGTTGGGAGAGCGAACAAAGCCGCGCTCTGGCAACTAGACATGAAAATGGTATGAGCTATTTAGTATTCAAAGTAATTCTTGCCAATTTTTACTAACAAAACTGCAATTTTCACCTTAACACGCGCAGCTTCATGATGCTTTCACATGCATGTTCTGCCTCTGGCTAACGTCACGCTGTTGTACGTACTTGTACTCCTATTGGCTAAAATAGGTCACGTGACAATACAATGGCGCTTTCCTGGAGTTTGGTAAATTTGACCGTATCACAGCATTTGGTTAACTATTTCTGCGTTAAAATAAATTCCAAAAAAAGAAAAAAATACCGTTGAATACCATTTGACTAGCTCTTTCAGTTGAAATATAGCTTTACCATACCAGGTACCCGAACCTTTCCTTTAAATGCTCTCTCGTGGAGAACTTGAGTGAACTTCGCTCAAGTTTGAGAGGGAATTGACCCTCCTCAAATTTGTAGGTAATACATCCTTTAAATTTGGATGGAAGTCTCACATTTCAGATGAATTGCTCAACTTGAGTGGAATTCACTCGAGCTTCATTTATGTTGTAATATTTCCATTGCTTTATCTCTTTTAAAGCTTACAAAGTTGTTAATGTTTCGTATTCTGAAATCCAGATGTCCCACAAATTAGTTTCATATTAACTAGTATGAAAGTAACCCCGAAAAGTTAAGTCATTGTGATATTCTATATTTCGATACAGGTTATACCATCGTCAGGAATATTCAGGTAGCAGTTGTTCAAGAGTATAAGTAGTATATAGAAGACGGGAGAGCGCGTATTTTCCAGGGAGGTAACTCTTGGTCCCCTTTTTTCCAGGTTAAAGGTATAGGGCACGCCCCATCGCCTTTCACCTCTGGGGCGCCAGGGGGCGCCACCAGCTCAAGGTCACGTGGAGGTCAAAAGTAGTTCCGGCAACCTGTAACCTTTGTATTCCTCCGCGGACAGAAAGTAGTCTCAGTGGGTTTTCCCACAATGTCGTGGGTGATCAAATTCTCCGGCAATCTCCGGCAATCTTCAGGGGCGAGAGGGGTCCCTAGTGTACCGATTGGGTTGTATGAGGTATCAATGTGAAGCATTCGTGAAGGGGCATCTGATGGGGTGGGTGTGGGGTTGAAATATCGTCATTCTGCGCATGCGCGGTAGACCAAGGGTATGGAAATAGACGTTTTGGGGTCTAGGGGAGCCCCTAGTGGTCCGATGGAGTCGAGTGAAGTATCAATGTGAAGCCTATGTGAAGGGGCATCCCACTGGGTGGGTGTGGGGTTGAAATATGGTCATTCTGCGCATGCGCGGTAGACCAAGGGTATGAAAATAGACGTTTTGGGATCTGGGTGAGCCACTAATGAGCCGATGGAGTCGTATGAGGTATCAATGTGAAGCCTATGTGAGGGGGCATCCCACTGGGTGAATGTGGGGTCGAAATATCGTCATTCTGCGCATGCGCAATAGACAAAGGGTATGAAAATAGACGTTTTGGGATCTAGGTGAGCCACTAATGAGCCGATGGAGTTGAGTGAGGTATCCATGTGAAGCCTAGGTGAGGGGGCATTCGATTGGACTAGGGTCTCGGCCGTAGTCCACATTCTGCGCATGCGCAGACAGGGAATTCTGGGAAAAGGGTGTGGACATAGACGTGTTAGGGTTTAGGTGAGCCCCTAATGATCCTATGGTGTCGTATGAGGTCTTATTTTGAAGCTGTCATGAGGGAGCATCCGCCTGTGCTAGTGTGCCGTTCGTTGTCAATAGTCTGCGCATGCGCAGTCTGGCCGTAGTATAGAAATAGACGTGTTGGGGTTTAGGTGGGCCACTAGTGGGCCGATTGGATCGAGTGAGGTATCAATGTAAAGCATACGTGAGGTAGTTTCCAACGGACTGGGTGTGACGTGGAACTGACGTCATTCTGCGCATGCGCAGTAGAGAAAGTGTATGGAAATAGACGTTCTGGGGCCTAGGCGAGCTACTTTTAGGTCGATGGAGTCGAGTGCGGTATCCATGTGAAGCCTATGTGAGGGAGCAACCACCTGGAGTAGTGTCTCGGCCGTTGTCCACATTCTGCGCATGCGCAGACAGGGAATTGTGGGAAACGGGTGTGGAAATGGACGTTTTTGCGGTCTAGGTGGGCCACGAATGGTCCGATGGAGTCGAGTGAGGTATCAAAGTGAAGCATTCGTGAAGGGGCATCCAGTCATGGATGGGTTTAGTAAAATTAGGGGTATGACGTCACTTCCGGTTTGGGTGAATGGGGCGTAACCTGGGAACATGATAGGACGTGTCTGTGGGGGGTTTTCCCGCCCGAATTTCGCTGACGTCTGCGCCTGCATCCGGGTATGCATGAGGGTCTGTGTGAATGGGGTGTGACCTGGGAACATGATAGGAATGCATGTACTGACCTGTCTGGGGGGTTTTCCCCGGCCCGGCCCGCCCCGGCCGGAGCGCGGGTTCTCCGGAAGTGCGCGGCATCACCGGCAGTGTGCGGGTGAATTTCGGATTATCCTAGGCCACTGATTGGCTACTTTCTACTCGAACGTGGTCGACAACCACATCGTGGGCGATATCAACACACCTCTGTTACGGGTGGTGCCCATTAAAAAGACGTATGGAGATCAAGTCACCCACAGTTTCACTCACATGCTCTACCTACCCGTACGACAAACCGACATCAACACTATCACGGTGGATATAAGAGATGACACGGGACGACCGGTGGCATTCGAACGAGGAAAAGTGGTGCTGACACTTCATTTTCGACAAGCACGTGCTCCCCACTTTGTATAATGAAGGTCCCTTGCGAGTGCGTTGCACGAAGCTATATGGACTATTATGCCCAACAGGCCGGCGGTGGCCTTCCGGTCTTTAGTGGTGCACGCATGCAACGAGGACATGGGCTGGGGAACATACTCGGGAGCATCGTCAAAACGTTCCTGCCCTTGGTGACGCGTGGGGTGAAAGCAATCGGCAAACAAGCGGTACGCAGTGGACTGCAAGTCGCCGGTGATGTCTTGGGGGGTACGGCACCCAAAGAAGCCTTGAAACGTCGGGCCAAAGAAGCGGGAGGCGTCTTGGTGGCCAAAGCACAACGCACCGTAGGGAATGAAAGAGCTGCCCCACCGAGACCACGCACCAGTGGACGACCGACCCAGCGACGACGCACATCGAAGACCCAGGATATCTTTTCTTAACCATGTCCTTGATCCACGCAGAGTCCTGTCCCTCCACCAACAGTGAATTTGATTTGTGGACCGTGCCGCCCACACAGACCAGTGCCGAACAAGGATTATGGGTGGAGCATCTCCCGCTCTCCAGCATCAACGAAACAGGGCCCATCGAGTTCACCATCAGTAATGCGGATACGGCCTATGTGGATTTAGCCCATACGTACTTGTATGTGAAAGCCAAGGTCGTCAATGGGGATGGCTCCAGAATCATTCAAGCTGCAACGGTGGGCCCGACGAATCTCTGGCTGCACTCGATGTTTCAACAGGTGGATATATTTCTCAGCGACAAACTCATTAGTGACTCGACCAACACGTACCCCTATCGAGCCTACATCGAGACGCTCTTGTCGCATGGACGAGAAGCTAAAAAATCTCAACTGACAGCCGCTTTATTCTACCAGGACACAGCCGAGCACATGGACACGGTGGACAATGAAGGATATAACAAACGGAAGGCTTTCACTGCGAACGGCGCCTCGGTGGATCTCATGGGTCGACTACACGCAGACAGGTTCATGCAAGACCGGTACCTCTTGAACAAAATCCCCATCAAAATCCGACTGATACGGGCGCCTCCGACCTTCGCCTTGATGGCCACTAACGTAGACGGGCATGCAGCTGACTATAAGATTGTCATCCAAGACGCAGTCCTGTATGTCCGAAAAGTGAAACCGAATCCAGCCGTTCAATTGGGACACATGAAAGCCTTGGAAACAAAACCAGCCCAGTACCCTATCCGACGTGTGCAAACCAAAGTGTTCTCTGTGCCTGCTGGAAATATGGGCGCCAACAAAGAAAACCTGTTCCTGGGGGAACTACCCAAGCGATTGATCCTGGCCTGTGTGGAAAATACCAGTTTCAGCGGAGCCTACCCAGAGAACCCGTTTGACTTTAAACATTTCGGCATCAATTTTGTGGCCCTGCATGTGGATGGACAACAGGTCCCAGCCACGGCCTTAACACCGAACTTTGGGCGCGCGAATTTCATTCGAGCCTATCAGAGCCTGTTTACAGCCACCGGTCAAATCAACCAGGACGAAGGGAATATGATCAGTCGGGAGGACTACGCGAACGGATACACGTTGTTCTGTTTCGATCTGACCCCCACCTTAGAGAACGACCATCAGCTGGCCCTGGCCAAGCAAGGCAATTTACGGTTGGAAATCCACTTTGCACGAGCCCTCGGGACCACCGTCAATGTGATCTGCTACGCCGAGTTTGACAACATCATTCAAGTGGACAAGGCGCGCAACGTCCTGTGTGACTTCTCCACCTAACATGGATACAGACCAGATAACCACCGTGCTGGAGAATGATCCAGGACACGTATGGTCTTTCAAGGGGTGTTCGCCCGAGATGTGTTCCCATTAGACCGTATGTATCCTGCTGCTTACGTTCTCAACACGGACCCGATGGATCGGCCCGGTGAACATTGGGTGGGCGTGTACTTGACAGAAGCGCAGGGCGAATACTTTGACCCGTACGGCCTCCCACCCCTCCATCCCGATTTAACAGACTTCATGGATCAAGGCACAGAGACGTGGTGTTGGAACAGTCAAACGTTGCAAAGCCTGACCAGTAGCGTGTGCGGACAATATTGCTTGTTTTACCTGTACCATCGATGCCGGGGAAGGACCTTATCTACCATCGTACAGATGTTTGACGAGTACCCCAAGGCCGAGGACCGCGATGTACTCGTATATGACTGGGCCGCCGATCATTTCAATCTACAAGCCCCGTTCTGGGCTTAGGTTCTTTCAATGTGCAAGCCCCCTGTTCTGGGCTTAAGTTTACAAGCCCCCTGTTCTGGGCTTCAGTTCTTTCAATGTACAAGCCCCCTGTTCTGGGCTTTAGTTTTCACGTGGTTGTTCTCACGTTGTTGTTGTTCACTGAATAAAAAAATGAGATCTGACCAAAAAACCCTGTCTTGTGTGTTTTCTATATGAGCATAGTGCATGATTACAAGCGTCTAGTCCGTCATTCATAATCCAGCCGTCGTCCATTAGAGAATATCCGCGTCCATAATCCAAAGACCTATTCCATATTCCATATAACAGTATTAGCACCAAATTCAAAAAGACAATCATAGTATACATAAACCTAGGCTTGTTTCCTGCAAGAGAGAAGCGGTCAACAGTTTTCAATGATGCCGGCAAGACATCATGATGTTCCAAAAATATCATACATGTAGGGATTCGGTCAAACTGCCCTTGAACACCGTTTTAGCCAATCAGTGGCCTAGGATGGGGCCAACGGTAACCCATCAATGTCCAGAAAACAATGCAAGAGCACTGCAGTAAAATGGAGAGCCAACGAAATCAGCCCACAGACCAAGTACATGTGTTGGTCTAGGTTAAGAGCGGGCATTCCAACATTTGCCGATGAGTTACAAGTTACAAGAGCAACAAGTGGAGTGAAAAAAAACTATAGAGGTTATAGGTGCGGAAAGACATGACCGAATCCCCACATGTCACCACGAAGACCAAAAAAAACCCTGTCTTGTGTGTTTTCTATATGAGCATAATGCATGAAGGCTATAACAGACATGTGGGGATTCGGAGAAACTGGCTTTGAACACCGTTGAGAAAGTAGCCAATCAGTGGCCTAGGATAATCCGAAATTCACCCGCACACTGCCGGTGATGCCGCGCACTTCCGGAGAACCCGCGCGCGCGCGCGCTGCGGCCGGGGCGGGCCGGGCCGGGCCGGGGAAAACCCCCCAGACAGGTCAGTACATGCATTCCTATCATGTTCCCAGGTCACACCCCATTCACACAGACCCTCATGCATACCCGGATGCAGGCGCAGACGTCAGCGAAATTCGGGCGGGAAAAACCCCCACAGACAGGTCGGTACATGTCCTATCATGTTCCCAGGTTACGCCCCATTCACCCAAACCGGAAGTGACGTCATACCCCTAATTTTACTAAGCCCATCCATGACTGGATGCCCCTTCACGAATGCTTCACTTTGATACCTCACTCGACTCCATCGGACCATTCGTGGCCCACCTAGACCGCAAAAACGTCTATTTCCACACCCGTTTCCCACAGTTCCCTGTCTGCGCATGCGCAGAATGTGGACAACGGCCGAGACGCTACTCCAGGTGGTTGCTCCCTCACATAGGCTTCACATGGATACCGCACTCGACTCCATCGACCTAAAAGTAGCTCGCCTAGGCCCCAGAACGTCTATTTCCATACACTTTCTCTACTGCGCATGCGCAGAATGACGTCAGTTCCACGTCACACCCAGCCCGTTGGAGACTCCCTCACGTATGCTTTACATTGATACCTCACTCGATCCAATCGGCCCACTAGTGGCCCACCTAAACCCCAACACGTCTATTTCTATACTACGGCCAGACTGCGCATGCGCAGACTATTGACAACGAACGACACACTAGCCCAGCCGGATGCTCCCTCATGACACCTTCAAAATAAGACCTCATACGACACCATAGGATCATTAGGGGCTCATCTAAACCCTAACACGTCCATGTCCACACCCTTTTCGCAGAATTCCCTGTCTGCGCATGCGCAGAATGTGGACTACGGCCGAGACCCTAGTCCATTCGATGCCCCCTCACCTAGGCTTCACATGGATACCTCACTCAACTCCATCGGCTCATTAGTGGCTCACCTAGATCCCAAAACGTCTATTTTCATACCCTTTGTCTATTGCGCATGCGCAGAATGACGATATTTCGACCCCACATCCATCCAGTGGGATGCCCCCTCACATAGGCTTCACATTGATACCTCATACGACTCCATCGGTTCATTAGTGGCTCACCCAGATCCCAAAACGTCTATTTTCATACCCTTGGTCTACCGCGCATGCGCAGAATGACCATATTGCAACCCCACACCCATCCAGTGGGATGCCCCCTCACATAGGCTTCACATTCACACTTCACTCGACTCCATCGGACCACTAGGGGCTCCCCTAGACCCCAAAACGTCTATTTCCATACCCTTGGTCTGCCGCGCATGCGCAGAATGACGATAATTCAACCCCACACCCATCCCATCAGATGCCCCTTCACGAATGCTTCACATTGATACCTCATACAACCCAATCGGTACACTAGGGACCCCTCTCGCCCCTGAAGATTGCCGGAGATTGCCGGAGAATTTGATCACCCACGACATTGTGGGAAAAACCTACTGAGACTACTTTCTGTCCGCGGAGGAATACAAAAGTTACAGGTTGCCGGAACTACTTTTGACCTCCACGTGACCTTGAGCTGGTGGCGCCCCGTGGCGCCCCAGAGGTGAAAGGCGATGGGGCGTGCCCTATACCTTTAACCTGGAAAAAAGGGGACCAAGAGTTACCTCCCTGGAAAATACGCGCTCTCCCGCCTTCTATATACTACTAGTATATATACAGGGTGAATAAATTGTGATTTTATGTTCGTAATGTGCACATTATAAAAACTAGTTTTGGGAAAGTTATTATTTTCAGGAATATTCGTATCATAACATGCTACTGATGGCTTTATTTGGGAAATATGAAGGTTGTAAAATTTCAAGTGCTGTATATGCGCTAACACCTGTTTGCAACTAAATTGTTCCTGATACAAAATGCCTGGTTACCGTACCAGACTATATGGTGACAAAATTTCTGAAACTATCGTTAATCATTTTCCTTAAGTCACATCAAACTATCAACGAACTTGATGTTAAAGGAACACCCAAGCAGGGTCTGGAAAAGTTGAGAAAATATGTTGCTTTTGATTATAACGAAAAACGTTTGGCGATGTTGTGTCCCATCTTTTATAAATTAGAGCTTGAAATTGAGATTTGCCAGTCTTAATTCTTCCAGCGAGAGCGACCTGTGACGTTACAGGTGTAAAGTCCGGCGCACACGAGAGCTATCAGCTGAGCTAACGGCCCCAATTGCCGGTCAGCTCAGGGGCTAGCTCTCGTGTGCGGGCAGTTTTTGGTGAGTTTTTGGCCTCGCGAGGCCGGGGGAAAAATACCATAACTTGTTTGATAATTTCGCGTGTGCGGCGAACGCAAGCCAACAGCTCAGCAGTTTTATTTGACCAGCCAATAGAAACGTATCTCGAATTCACGTGATTTTTACGGCTGTTCAAAAATGATCTCGAAGAAGGTGAGTAGTAAGCAAAGAGGATTTCGAGTCAGTGGCTCGTCACTGCGCATGCGCGAGAAGGTGGTGTGCGCAGAAATGAGGAGGTCATGAGGAGGTGTGCGCAGAAGTGTTCTGCGCAAGTGTATGGCGTCACTTCCGGTCTGGATGAATAGGTCGTGACTTTGGGGGCATGGATTCCTCCGCGGTGATGCGGTCTGCCTCCGCGGACCGAAAGTAGTCCCAAAACCGTGGGTTTTCGTGAGAATGTTCGGCAATCTGTAGGGACCGCTAATGGACCGATTGGGTCGAGTGAGGTATTAATGTAAAACATACGTAAGGGAGTATCCAACGGGCTGGGTGTGACGTGGAACTGACGTCATTCTGCGCATGCGCAGTAGAGAAAGGGCATGGAAATAGACGTTTTGGGGTCTAGGTGGGCCACTAATGGGCTGATGGAGTCGTATGAGGTATCAATGTGAAGCAATCGTGAGGGAGCATCCACCTGGGCTAGTGTATCGTTCGTTTTCAACATTCTGCGCATGCGCAGACAGGGAATTGTGGGAAAAGGGTACGGAAATAGACGTGTTGGGGTTTAGGTGGGCCACTAGTGACGTGGAACTGACGTCATTCTGCGCATGCGCAGTAGAGGAAGTGTATGGAAATAGACGTTCTGGGGTCTAGGTGGGCCACTAATGGGCCGATGGAGTCGTTTGAGGTATCAGTGTGAAGCATTCGTGAGGGAGCATCCACCTGGACTAGTGTGTCGTTCGTTGTCAACATTCTGCGCATGCGCAGACAGGGAATTGTAGGAAAAGGGTATGGACATAGACGTTTTGGGGTCTAGGTGAGCCACTAATGGTCCGATGGAGTCCAGGGAGGTATTGTGAAGCATTCGGGAAGGAGCATCCGCCTGGACTAGTGTGTCGTTCGTGTTCGACGTTCTGCGCATGTGCAGACAGGGAATTGTGGGAAAAGCGTATGGAAATAGACGTGTTGGGGTCTAGGTGGGCCGCTAGTGGGCCGATTGGTTCGAGTGAGGTATCAATGTGAAGCATATGTGAGGGGGCATCCGCCTGGACTAGTGTGTCGTTCGTGTTCAACCTTCTGCTGCGCAGGTCACGTGGTTTGGTGGGTGCTGTGTGACGTCACTTCCGGTTTTCAGAATGACCTGCGAACACAGAAGAGTTCTAATTTTTTCCTTAGACGTATGGAATGCATGTACTAGAACATCCGGGACGTCTTCAACATCCGGGAGCTTTTCAACATCCGGGACCTCTTCAACATCCGGGTTTTCCCAGGCCCGGCCGCAGCGCGCGCACGCGCGGGTTATCCGGCCGCAGGCCTGCGCGGCATCACCGGAAGTGCGCGGGTGAATTTCGGGTCAAAAGGTCAAAGGTCACATCCAGGTCAAAAGGTCAAAGGTCTCCCTTTCGGTAATGTTCGGCAACAATGTTGCGGCATCGATATACAGAGCTTGAACACAAAAAGGGGATTGTAAATTAACCTGGGAAGGATGGGCAGTTCCATTTGGACCAATCAGCGGTCGAGAAAAAGAGCCAATGAGCGATCGATAAATAAACCAATGGACGGATACTAGAATTTCACTCACGTGTGCGCCTACATCGGGGTACTAGGATGCTTTCGCCTACGTCCGCGCCTACATCCGGATTCTTGTACATCCGGGTAATGTTTTCTGGACATTGATGGGTTACATTTGGCCCCATCCTAGGCCCCTGATTGGCTACTTTCTCCACGGTGTTTAAAGCCAGTTTCAGCGAATCCCCACATGTCTGTTATAGCCTTCATGCATTATGCTCATATAGAAAACACACAAGACAGGGTTTTTTTTGGTGAGATCTCATTTTGTTTTTTATTCAACAATAACTAACAACAACGTGAGAACAACCACGTGAAAACTGAAGCCCAGAACACGGGGCTTGTACATTGATAGAACTTAAGCCCAGAACAGGGGGCTTTTCGTGAAAGAACTTAAGCCCAGAACAGGGGGCTTGCACATTGAAAGAACTTAAGCCCAGAACGGGGCTTGTACATTGAAATGATGAGCGGCCCAGTCATATACGAGTACATCGCCGTCATCGGCATTGGGGTACTCGTCAAACATCTGTACGATGGTAGATAAGGTTCTCTCCTCGGCATCGATGGTACAGGTAAAACAAGCAATATTGTCCGCACACGCTACTGGTCAGGCTTTGCAACGTTTGACTGTTCCAACACCACGTCTCTGTGCCTTGATTCATGAAGTCTGTTAAATCGGGATGGAGGGGTGGCAGGCCGTACGGGTCAAAGTATTCGCCCTGCTGTTCTGTCAAGTACACGCCCACCCAATGTTCACCGGGCCGATCCATCGGGTCCGTGTTGAGAACGTAAGCAGCAGGATACATACGGTCTAATGGGAACACATCTCGGGCGAACACCCCTTGAAAGACCATACGTGTCTCTGGGTCATTCTCCGGCACGGTGTTTATCTGGTCTGTATCCATGTTAGGTGGCAAAGTCACACAGGACGTTGCGCGCCTTGTCCACTTGAATGATGTTGTCAAACTCGGCGTAGCAGATCACATTGACGGTGCTCCGGAGGGCTCGTGCAAATTGAATTTCCAACCGTAAATTGCCTTGCTTGGCGCGGGCCAGCTGATGGTCGTTCTCTAAGGTGGGGGTCAGGTCGAAACAGACCAACGTGTATCCGTTCGCGTAGTCCTCCCGACTGATCATATTCCCTTCGTCCTGGTTGATTTGACCGGTGGCTGTAAACAGGCTCTGAAAGGCTCGAATGAAATTCGCGCGCCCAAAGTTCGGTGTTAAGGCCGTGGCTGGGACCTGTTGTCCATCCACTTGCGTGGCCACAAAATTGATGCCGAAATGTTTAACGTCAAGCGGGTTCTCTGGGTAGGCTCCGCTGAAACTGGTATTTTCCACACAGGCCAGGATCAATCGCTTGGGTAGTTCCCCCAGGAACAGGTTTTCTTTGTTGGCGCTCATATTTCCAGCAGGCACAGAGAACACTTTGGTTTGCACACGCCGGATAGGGTACTGGGCTGGTTTTGTTTCCAAGGCTTTGAGGTGTCCCAATTGAACGGCTGGATTCGGTTTCACTTTTCGGACATACAGGACTGCGTCTTGGAAGACAATCTTATAGTCAGCTGCATGCCCCTCTACGTTAGTGGCCATCAAGGCGAAGGTCGGAGGCGCCCGTATCAGTCGGATTTTGATGGGGATCTTGTTCAAGAGCTACCAGTCTTGCATGAAGATGTCTGTGTGCAGTCTACCCATGAGATCCACCGAGACGCCGTTCGCGGTCAAAGCCTTCCGTTTGTTATATCCCGCATTGTCATTCTCTACGCCCATGTGCTCGGCTGTGTCCTGGTAGAATAAAGCGGCCGTCAGCTGAGATTGTTTAGCCTCTCGTCCATACGACAACAGCGTCTTGATGTAGGCTCGATAGGGGTACGTGTTGGTCGAGTCACTGATGAGTTTGTTGCTGAGAAATATATCCACCTGTTGAAACATAGAGTGCAGCCAGAGATTCGTCGGGCCCACCGTTGCTTGGTCGACGATTCTGGAGCCATCTCCATTGACGATCTTGGCTTTCACATACAAGTATGTATGGGCTAAATCCACATAGGCCGTATCCGCATTACTGATGGTGAACTCGATGGGTCCTGTTTCGTTGATGCTGGAGAGCGGGAGATGCTCCACCCATAATCCTTATTCGGCACTAGTCTGTGTGGGCGGGACGGTCCACAAATCAAATTCACTGTTGGTGGAGGGGCAGGACTCTGCGTGGATCAAGGACATGTTTAGGAAAAGATATCCTGGGTCTTCGATGTGCGTCGTCGCTGGGTCGGTCGTCGACTGGTGCGTGGTCTCGGTGGTGCAGGTCTTTTATTCCCTACGGTGCGTTGTGCTTTGGCGACCAAGACGCCTCCTGCTTCTTTGGCCCGCCGTTTCAAGGCTTCTTTGGGTGCCGTACCCCCCAAGACATCACCGGCGACTTGCAGTCCATTGCGTACCGCTTGTTTGCCGATTGCTTTCACCCCACGCGTCACCAAGGGCAGGAACGTTTTGACGATGCTCCTGAGTATGTTCCCCAGCCCATGTCCTCGTTCCAACGCAAACGGTGTGCGGCCGGGATACATCTGTCTCGCCAGGTGCAGCAGTTGAGTGGTATCTCTCGGGTTTTTGAAGACCACCAGGTAGTGGGCATTTAAGCTGATGTTCCGATGTTTTTTGTTTTTACTGAACAGATTCTGCACAATGTAAATGATGCTGAGCCGTCGATGGTGGCTGCCTTTGGTAAAGAGTGAGTGAGTGAATTAACCACGGTGGCATGCTGTAGAATGCGAGTGGCATAGGGCTGGCTCTCCGCCATGGCTCTGCGACCGTAGAAATGAAGGTGTGAGGCGCAGAGAGACGTGTTTTATAGACCATGTCACACATGCGCACCTATACGTAGCTCTACGGGTGTAGTCAGTGATACGTACTATTCTGATTGGTTAGTCCAAAAAAGAGATCAACAACAACAAAGATTACATGTCAATCCTTTTATTATGCGTGAATCGGGCGTGACCTGGGTAGGAAACATGATAGGAATGCATGTACTGACCTGTCTGTGGGGGTTTTCCCGCCAGAATTTCGCCGATGTCCGCGCCTGCATCCGGGTATGTATGAGGTTCTTGAGGGGGCGACTGCATGTGGTGAGTTGTATGTGGGTGTTTTTTTCGGTGACGTCCGCGCCTACATCCGGGTATATATGAGGTTCTTGAGGCGTCGATTGCATGTGGTGAGGTGTCTGTGTTTTTTTCGCTGACGTCCGCGCCTGCATCCGGGCACTTCTATGTAGGTGTATAAAAGTTGGAATTTTTAGGGCGTTGCTGCATTCATTGGCCTACTTGACCTGACCAGCCTGAGCCTATCTGACGAGAGGAGCTACTTGCTTGAGCCTCACCAGTGCATCCTCACCAGCCTGATGTTCACTTGCACAACTTGCCAGAAGCAGTTTACTCGTCTAGATAATTTACGACGCCACGAGACCTCCACCCACAACGATGCACGGTATAGTTGTATAACCTGCGCACGGTCATTCAATCGGGAGGATAATTTACTGCGCCACGAAGGCTCATTCCACGAGGGGACGACGGAACAACGTAACGATTGGGACGACAAACGACCCAGTCAGTTAAGACGGCATCAGCGTTTGATTCATACGGTTTGAGCGACAACTTTCCACTAAAGAGGCACCCAGGAGGGTCAGACCCAGTGAGGATGAGCCCGTAGAGACGAATGCCACTAGTGATGCGATCACAGAGAGCCCGACTATACCCACAGTTCAGAAGAGCCTAGATATCCAGCCAGTCCCTAGCATTACTGTTGCCAGTCATACGCCTGACGACATCGAACATTTTCTGGAAGATGCAGTGGATGTTCCTAGCGATCTGTTACAGGACGCCCATCCAGTGAGTGACATTTATCGGCGCCAATGGCCCATGATACGGCACGTTTTCCACGGTGATCGCCCCATTCCAGATATCTACAATTTCCCACTGACCGATCTCACCTGTCTACGCAGCTACGCGGAAGCCATCTTCAAGGACCAAGCTACGGTCTTCAAATTGAATGTCGCTTTCGGGTACATCTTACGTCACAAAGAGACGGACCAGTTACGGTATTATTATGCCAGTAATAACAGCCATGTGTTTGACCAGCCGTTCACCATCATTAACCGGGCGTCGCTAGAGACGATGCTGGAGAAACTGGACACCGTGGATCCATTGAGATGGGCACATCGTCAACGCCTCAACACACAATGGGTCGTAGAGAGGGTCACCAATGCTACGTTCTTCGTTACCAAGCTGACCGACCACCCCCATCGGCTGAATGCGTCACCCTTGCACTGATGCGATCGTTGACTTGAGCTCAGTAAACACTTGTACCTAATGTGGCGGTGCGTTAAATAATAAAACACATCTTAGATTGCTAAGGGCATTTCACGTTTCACTAAATACTACCCTTAAATTATCGCTGTGATTCGGCATGTATTTCACACGGCGCCATCTATCTAGAGGGAGATAATCCAGTTCGAAAGTTGTTCCCAAAGCATGAGGTCAAATGTCGGCCCCATTTAAACGAGCCAATGAAATTATCTGTATTTAAATATTGCCTAGACATGCAGACGTGTCAGTTTCACGAGGCGCAAGACTGGGGGAGTCTACGCGAGACCAAAACGAAGTTGTGCGAATTAGCTATTTTATTTCTCACTCTAGTGGAGCATGCTTCTTTGATTATCTTAAGAAAAATCATATTACAAACGGCCTAACATATTTGAAAACAAAATAAAATCGGCGGCAGACCACAGGAAAATGATATGCTTTTTATTTTGTGATGGGGGCACTTCGAGGCCCACCATGGGATCATTTCAATCGATCGCTTTCTGGAGGTGTGTCTTCGTTGTATGAATGTGATTGCACCGATGTCAGATATAACGGGACCAGTCGGATGTGACCATTTGGGAAACGCCCTATTACACTCAGATAGCACCCGTTACCGCATGGCTACGAGCAGAAGTTTCTACGTATAATCGTGCCATGCGTTCGGATGATGAATAAAACATGGTGTTTGATTTTTCAATTTGTTTTGCTATGAACATACTAAACATACCCAGGGCGGCCCCGCCAGCCTGGGTATGATGTAACATTGGGGATAATAAACTGTATAAACATTGCTGAACTTGTTGTTATTCACGACAACCGCTTTCCGCTATACTTGGATAAAATATATACCCCGATGTGATATAGTGCCCTTGCACATTTCCGAAACGTCCCTTTAACCCACGCGCGCGCGTGCGGCCGGATAACCCGCGCGCGCTGCGGCCGGGCCAGGCCGGGGAAAACCCGGATGTTGAAGAGGTCCCGGATGTTGAAAAGCTCCCGGATGTTGAAGAGGTCCCGGATGTTGTAGTACATGCATTCCATACGTCTAAGGAAAAAACTAAAACTCTTCTGTATTCGGAGGTCATTCTGAAAATCGGAAGTGACGTCACACACCACCCACCAAACCACGTGACCTGCGCAGCAGAATGTTAAACACGAACGACACACTAGTCCAGGCGGATGCCCCCTCACATATGCTTCACATTGATACCTCACTCGATCCAATCGGCCCACTAGTGGCCCACCTAGACCCCAACACGTCTATTTCCATACGCTTTTCCCATAATTCGAACACGAACGACTCACTAGTCCAGGCGGATGCTCCTTCCCGAATGCTTCACATTGATACCTCACTCGACTCCATCGGACCATCAGTGGCTCACCTAGACCCTAAAACGTCTATGTCCATACCCTTTTCCCACAATTCCCTGTCTGCGCATGCGCAGAATGTTGACAACGAACGACACACTAGTCCAGGTGGATGCTCCCTCACGAATGCTTCACATTGATACCTCATACGACCCCATCGGCCCATTAGTGGCCCACCTAGGCCCCAGAACGTATATTTCCATACACTTTCTCTACTGCGCACGCGCAGAATGACGTCAGTTCCACGTCATACCCAGCCCGTTGGATACTCCCTCACGACTGCTTTACATTGATACCTTACTCGATCCAATCGGCCCACTAGTGGCCCACCTAAACCCCAACACGTCTATTTCCGTACCCTTTTTCAAAAAATTCCCTGTCTGCGCATGCGCAGAATGTTGAAAACGAACGATACACTAGCCCAGGTGGATGCTCCCTCACGACTGCTTCACATTGATACGTCATACGACTCCATCAGCCCATTAGTGGCCCATCTAGACCCCAAAACGTCTATTTCCATACCCTTTCTCTACTGCGCATGCGCAAAATGACGTCAGTTCCACGTCACACCCAGTCCGTTGGATACTCCCTCAGGTATGCTTTACATTGATACCTCACTCGAACCAATCGGTCCATTAGCGGTCCCTACAGATTGCCGAACATTCTCACGAAAACCCACGGTTTTGGGACTACTTTCGGTCCGCGGAGGCAGACCGCATCACCGCCAGACCGCATCACCGCGGAGGAATCCATGCCCCCAAGGTCACGCCCTATTCATCCAGACCGGAAGTGACGTCATCCACTTGCGCAGAACACACCTGCGCGCACCTCCTCATGACCTCATTTCTGCGCACACCACTTTCTCGCGCATGCGCAGTGACGAGCCACTCTTTGCTTACTACTAAGATGTTCTGCGGGAACAGGTGATCCTTTTGCTCACCGTGTGCGCTGAAACCACACGAGAGCTAGCCCCTGAGCTGACAGGCAATTGAGGCCGTTAGCTAAGCTGATAGCTCTCGTGTGCGCCGGGCTTAAGGATAGCTATCCCCTTCGAGGCAGTTTTTGCACCCCCATGACAATTTGTCGTCTGTATCAACAAATATACAAGATAACTATATATTTTATGAAAGCGTACATCGTAGGGATTTCAAGTATATGATATATAACCGACGCTGCTACTGTGTAGAAAATATTCCAATTTAAAAAAAATTAAAATGAAAACAATAGCGTCCATTTTTCATTTGAAATTTCATGAAAACTGTTGGTCTTGTTTCAACTTTTATGGTATACCTTGATAGGAGACAATTCGAACTAGTAAAGTCTATCTCATTTTTTAAAAATTTTTGCCTGGTTTTGTTTTTACAGCTATTTTACTAAAATAAATTGAAAAAAATGTACTATTTTACGGTCGTTTGTCTTAAAAGTTGAATAATTAAAAAACTGATCCGAACTTACAACAAGCAGCCAGAGGATGCTAGGTCCCCCGCCGAAATGGCAGCAATATTTTTTAGCATTGTTGGTCTTAGGGGATATACATGAGGGAGGCAACTGCTGCTTCATAGGCAATGGATGTGGAAGGGTCTTTCTGCCTTGCCAAGTTTTAAGATCAACTCAGAACGATTGACTGAAAGTTGATTGCTTCTGTGATATAGTTTCCATGCAGTGAAGCACCGAGAAGCATCCCCAAGTGACATCTCAAGGCATTATCTGCAAACCAAATTTGACGAGAAGCTGAAGGGATCCTCAACCTACTGCCCGGAAACCAAATTTTAAATTGCCACCAGTTGTCGCCACCTGTAGGTGCAAGTGAGCGAAATGCAATCCCAAGCATCATCTCCTGGCATGGCAGCCTACATGTATTAGCCTATAGTATCCTCTACAGGGGCCGGGCTAATGATCGGCTGATGCAGCAGCAACAACATTTTCCCAGTTAGACGGCAGATTTTGAAATAAAAAACGAGGCCGCGCTATGTCATCAGTCAACTGAGACAGTCACGTGGTTGTGTATGAAGATTGGGGTGGGTCTTATCTAATAGTGATCCAATGAAAATGCTCGTATTAGTTTAAAATGGCGGGGTCGAATGACCAATCACTGAACGGGAGACAGCTGGAACAGTACGTTGACACTGTCTGTTAATACAGGGGCGTCGGAAGCAAATTCAAAGTGGTACGGCCACTATCATTGCACTTTAGGTGAGGATCCAGGGGCCGCCCAGGCCCCAGATGCTCCTGGGGTCTAGATCGCCGAAGAAGCGTTCTGAGCGATTTCTGGCGTCAATCAAAATCAATCTGCATTGAAGTGTATTTTTAGTTCTTTCCTAACCCTTTTACCATTGAAAACGCAATCGATGGTGGTTTTCTGCGATGTTGAATTACAAAAAATTGGGTGAGTGAGTGAGTGAATAGTATAGTACTGTATCCTAGGCACATCGTGTAGAAGTAACCGAGATGATGCATCGATAATGTATATCAAATTTTACATTGAGCATTTGAACAGTTTCAGAGATAGAGATCATTAATGATTTTACATAAATTAAAGATGGTTGCCCATCCTTCCCATCACTCAGAGGAACTAATGTGGTTATTCATTAATGCAAGTCTCTTCATACATCGATGCTGTAAATCAAGTTTCGTATAGAACATTTGAATGGTATCAGAGATAAACATCATTAAAGATTCTGAATAAATTAAAGATGGCCGCCAAGATTTCCGCCCAATCAGAGAAACCAGATCTGTCATTCATCGTAAGTCTCTTGACGCATCAATGATGTATACCAAATTTTCCACTGAGCACTCCAACGGAATCAGAGATAGATCATTAATGATTTTGCCTAAATTAAAGATGGCCACCAAAGGTTTTCAGTCAATCAGGTCCCAATTCAAAGTATCTGGATGTATTGATGATATATACCTACCTTCATATAAAACAATTGAATGGTAACCGAGATATGTATGCTATCATTATCGGTTTCGTATGAATTAAAGATGGCATCCAGGGTTCCCAGCTAATCAGAAAAGCCTGTTTGGTAATTCGTTGAAAGTTGCTTGATGTATCGATGATGTATATCAAATTTCGTATTGAACAGTTGAATGGTTTCCGAGATATGGATCATTATCCATTTTGCATGAAATTAAAGATGGCTGCAAAGGTTCCCACCCAATCAGGTCCCAATTCTATAGGCTTCTGGTCCTTGACTAGGCAAATAAGCATACCAAATTTGGAATTCATCAGCGAAACAGTTTTCCGGCTATCTCGCTCACGAACGGACGTACGGACAGACGGACGTACAAGATGATGACAATACCCCATGGCCAAAAATGGCCGGGGGTAAGGTCTGTGCCTGATAAATTTTAAGCCTTTGGGGTTGCAACTCATTCATAGAAAGCTCCCTGTACATGAACAACTGCACTGACAAATGCATGCCATCATCTGTCAGTCTGAAGACCAGCAAGGTTGAATTCAGTTCAATTCAGGAAATTGATCATATGCACAGTGTGCACCCAAACATTAGGAACACAGTTGTAATTAATATAGTAATATACGTGTGTAGACAAATGATTCGTGCAGAAGCTTCAGGGTAAATCCTATGATGTGTAATACAATTATTTGTTAGCAAAATTGAAGGGAATGTTGTCCTTCGTTTAAGATGACACGAAATTCAAAAATCAGGGATTCAGTACTGCGGGGACTTCCCCGCCAGTTATTTCACATTATACTTCTGAAATGAAATATGGTTCATGGAAAAGCTTTAGGGTAAATCATATGATGTGGAATAGAATGATTTCATATAGCAAAATTGAAGGCCCATTTTGACTGGAACGGACAAGAAGAAGAGAAACTCAGTGGTGCCACCTTCAGGCAGATGTTGCTGAAATGCAATACGGACTGGCGTCCTGTCGCAAGGAATGCGTATTCCGAATTTCGGAATAACCCAACACAACATTAGGAAGTTATCGCTTCGAACAGACATGCACGGATGTACACGAACATCCACGGACTCAAAGAAGCAAGAACCAGTGGCGCTACCTTCAGGCAGATGTTGCTGAAATGTAATACGGACTGGCGTCTTGTCACAAGGAATGCGTATTATAATTTTGGAAGAATCCAACAAAACTTTAGGAAGTTATCGCTTCGAACAGACGTACATGTACACGGACATCCACGGATGCAAAGAAGCAAGAACTAGTGGCGCCACCTTCAGGCAGATGTTGCTGAAATGCAATACGGACTGGCCTCTTGTCGCAAGGAATGCGAATGCTGAATTTCGGAAGAATCCAACAAAGCGTTAGAAAGTTATCGCTTCGAACAGACATGCACGGACGTACACGAACATCCACGGACACAAAGAAGTAAGAACCAGTGGCGCCACCTTCAGGCAGATGTTGCTGAGATGTAATACAGACTGGCATCTTGTCGCAAGGTAAACATATTCCGAATTTCGGAAGAATCCAACAAAGCATTAGGAAGTTATCACTTCGAACAGACGTACACGGACATTCACGGATACGAAGAAGCAAGAACTAGTGGCGCCACCTTCAAGCAGATGTTGCTGAAATGCAATACGGACTGGTGTCTTGTCGCAAGGAATGCGTATGCCGAATTTCGGAAGAATCCAACTAAGCATTAGAAAGTTATCGCTTCGAACAGACATGCACGGACGTACACGGACATCCACATACGCAAAGAAGCAAGAACTAGTGGCGCCACCTTCAGGCAGATGTTGCTGAAATGCAATACGGACTGGCGTCTTGCCGCAAGGAATGCATATTCCGAATTTCGGAAGAATCCAACAAAGCGTTAGGAAGTTATCGCTTCGAACAGACATGGACGGACACACGGACATCCACGGACGCAAAGAAGCAAGAACTAGTGGCGCCACCTTCAGGCAGATGTTGCTGAAATGCAATACGGACTGGCGTCTTGCCGCAAGGAATGCATATTCCGAATTTCGGAAGAATCCAACAAAGCGTTAGGAAGTTATCGCTTCGAACAGACATGGACGGACACACGGACATCCACGGACGCAAAGAAGCAAGAACTAGTGGCGCCACCTTCAGGCAGATGTTGCTGAAATCCAATACGGACTGGTGTCTTGCCGCAAGGAATGCATATTCCGAATTTCGGAAGAATCCAACAAAGCGTTAGGAAGTTATCGCTTCGAACAGACATGGACGGACACACGGACATCCACGGACGCAAAGAAGCAAGAACTAGTGGCGCCACCTTCAGGCAGATTTTGCTGAAATGCAATACGGACTGGCGTCTTGCCGCAAGGAATGCATATTCCGAATTTCGGAAGAATCCAACAAAGCGTTAGGAAGTTATCGCTTCGAACAGACATGGACGGACACACAGACATCCACGGACACAAAGAAGCAAGAACCATTTTAAAGTCCCCGGCCGCGTTGCGGCGGGGGACAAAAAGTGAGATAAGCTTTACTAGATCACCTTATAAGTAACAAGCATGCCAAATTTCAAAAGTGTAGCATGGCTACTTTTCGAGAAATAAACGTTTAAATCTCGGATTTTGTACAAAAATGAAAGGCTAGAAATCGGGCAAAATGTGTCCAGCTATACATCTGATGAATTAATCCAAATTTTTTGCTTGAATTCTATTGTCAAATACATTTTTAATCTGTCTAATGGGACCTACTCGAATTCCTGTTTATTCTGGATAACTATTACACTAAGTTTTTTTCATCAAGGCGGTTTAAAGTCCAATTTAAACTTTAAAAACTTGCTAATACTTGTTTACACCTGTCACTTCACGGCGGGTGTCTGAGCGAAGAGTCACTGTTATAATTAGAAACAAAAATACGGATGTTTGCATGGTTTTGATCAGAAGGGGGTAGATTAATGTAAATAAGTAGGACTAATAGCTAATTAGCTTACCATAATACTGCGGAAATGAGTTTTGGAAAGGGAAATTTAACAGACAAAAATAATAGTAGCCAACCCCAAGCTAAGGCAATCTGTTTAATTGTTCCAGTGCCTCGGAAACCTAATATTGAAGCACTTCTATTTATAATTTTGATTTCATTTTTTCACCAAATGTTAGAGGAAATAGTGAATATTTGAATGCACAAATAAAAAAAAGAGACCAGTTTTGACCCTCTAAGGGGATAGCTATCCTTAAGGCAGAGCGAGCAATACATCGCCCACCATTCAAACTCAATATGACAGTAGCTCCTATTTCGCTGAAAACTCAAGCGATAGGGACTAATATGGGTTCAAATTTTACGAATTATATGATAAACTATACCATCATAGTTATCACAGTGTAGATGGAATATCAGGAATTGTTGGATCATGCGGTGAAACACGTGAAAGTTCGATGCCAACCGGAGATGGCCCTCTCGAATGCTCAACCAAATTTTTCCTGGGGAAAAGGCGGACGATGTAGCGAGGCTTATATACGCTCATATCATATCAATTATGAGCATAGATTTGCCACTAATTAAATATCTGGATGGCAAGGTGACGTGCAGGCTGGTTATGGAGAGAAAATATCAATTTGTTCTGCTCGCCTGGGAAGGGAAGTCTGTTAACTCAGGCCGATCACCAAATACTTTGTCTAAAGTCCGTTGATTCATCAGATTATATGAACGACGGGCGGAAGAGACTATGAGTCGAATTAGCTGAATTTAATTCTGACCTAGTACAAAAGGTTTTCTTCGAACAACTGTGACAAAAAAATAAATCTGCGAACAATGTCGTGGTTCCATGTCCAGGTGTTATTTGCCTGTTTGACCGTCCGTACTTCTGTATAACTAAATGGTAATAGATGAATGTCGTGTCTTGGAAAAGTGAAATGTCTACCGTTATTTAATTATATTGCTTGTTCTTTTTATATACTGTGCGCGGAAAACGCGTGCAGCCTGCACGAGGAGTTCGCCTGCACATGCAGCGGTCGGGCAAACTCTACTGGGCAAACGCATTTTTCCGCAACGGTTGATTTCTTTAATTTACACACTGTTTCAAGAGAATTTACACGGGACTGTTTTCATCCCGGATTTCGTATAGATACAGTAGTAGTATAAGTGCAAATTGGGTCCCATTGACCTACTTTCGTGGAGGTCACGTGACCGGAAGTGACCTTTGATCCCCTGTGCATGCACACAGTACCGGATATTAATAATGGTGCGCAGGGGTCAAAGGTCACTTCCGGTCACGTGATCGTCACGTGATCTCCACGCGGCCTCCAAGAAAGTAGGTCAATGGGACCCAATTTCCCCTTAGGGAGAGATCGAGGTGGACGTTTTGGGGTCTAGGTGGACCCCTATTGGTCCGATTGGGTCGAGTGAGGAATCAGTGTGAAGCAGTTGTGAGGGAGCATCCGTGGGTGTGACGTGGAATTGACGTAATTTCGCGCATTTGCAGTAGAAAAAGGGTATTGGAATGGACGTTTTGGGGTCGAGGTGGACCACTATTGGTTCAAATGAGTCGTGGGAGGTGTCAAAGTAGCTCCTACAGGGAGATCAAATCATGAGTGGGTGCATGTATAATTAGGATTGGGTTTGAACCTATAAAAAGCGGAACACTCACTTTAACCCTAAACTAGAGAAAACCCCTATCAACCAGGTCTAGAGGGGCAAATATCGCTTACCAGCTGCTCGAGGCCTGCCGAGAGAGGCAGGGTGGCTTAGTGGGTGCATGTAAAATTAGGATTGGGTTTGAACCTATAAAAACCGGAACACGGACGTTAACCTTAAAATAGAGAAAACCCCTATCAACCAAGTCTAGAGGGACTAATATCGCTTGCCAGCGGCTCGAGGCGGAGAGAGGCAGGGTGGCTTAGTGGGTGTATGTAAAATTAGGAATGGGTTTGAACCTATAAAAACCGGAACACGGACTTTACCTCTAAAATAGGGGAAACCCCTATCAATCAGGTCCAGAGGGGCTAACATCGCTTCCCAGTGGATCGGGTCCTGCCGAGAGAGGCAGAGTGGGTTAGTGGGTGTATGTAAATTTAGGAATGGGGTTGAATGTATAAAAAGCGGAACACGGACTTTACTCCTAAACCATGGAGAATCATCCAGGGAAGTGGGTATGGTGGCATTTGCAGGGTTGCATGTAAAATTAGGATTTGTCCCGAAAATATAAAAAGCGGAACACCGACTTTACACCTAAACCATGGGGAATCATGGATGTTTTGGGGTCCAGACCATCCCTGGTCCAAACGAACTCCCGCTGTTACGCCTCAACACCCTAGCATAGCGCCTTAACGCCATGATCTTAACGCCTTATCGTAACGCCCTAGCTTAGCGCCTTGACGCCATGGTGCATACCGATGAGAGAAAGAAAGATCAACTCGTTCACAAGTTTTCATATAGTTTATTCTCCCCAATGTTGCATCATACCCAAGCTGGGGGAGCCGCGTTGTATATGTTTACAACTCAAGTATTCTTGTCCAATCAGAGGCCGCCATTTGGCGCTGAATCTGTCATATTCGTTATTGTCCGTTAGATGTATTCTCGGCTGCTCTTGCCCAATCAGAAGTCGCTATTTCAGAAAGTTCAATCTTCGGCCGCGTTTTCCAGGGCTTCGGTGGGTGGTAATCCCTTATCCTCTTCCAAGTGACGCTTGGTCTTCATGATGGACCTGTACGTGGGGTCGCCTTTCATTTCAAGCGGCAGCAGGCTATACGTTCATAGATGGCCATGGCTGTTTTCCTGATGCAGGGGCGCATTTGGGTGTACATCTGTTATAAGTTTTCCTGTCCGGCGTCTTCGATTACCGCAGCATAACTATGAATAGCTTCATGCACAATACGATTCCAAAAGGTAGGTTCTTCCTCACTTCCCTGGGACGTAGGCTGACTATCTGAGATCAAGCTCTCCGTATCAGTAGACAGACTCTCAGCAGTCTCTGTTTCGGTATCAGCCGGCGGACTCTTAGCAGTCTCTGTATCAGCATCCGCATCAGTGGACTCCTCGGAGTCTTCAATCCCATGTATATTTTTCTCGTGTCACATCATATCGTAACGTCTGGTGAACGTGCGTTCGCACTCAGAGGAAGTATAAGCCATGTTGAAGGTTGAACGTCGACTACGTGTTTTGGGAATACACTTGCTTTTATAGACAGTAACGCCCGTCAACGCTTAACTTAACGCTTCAACGCCCTGGTGAACTAGCTCAGAAGCTCTCATTTTCATGGAATTGTCAATACATCGAAATGCAGTGACTCCCGTCAACGCCCGTCGTTACGCGTTGACGCCCGTCTCAAGGTCTTAACGCTCTATCTGGACGCCTCAACTTCCTAGCATAAACGCCTTGACGCCATGATGGTGACAGATGAGAGAACAACAACAAGGATGACAGATCAATCATTTTATTCTCCCATCCAGTACATCATATCCACGCTGGGGGAGCCGCGGTGGGTATGTTCACAATTCTCGTAGGCTCTTGTCCAATCAAAAGCCGCCATTTCAGAAAGATTAATCTTTCTTCGATGCAACCTAAACGTTTTCGGGCAATCCAGGATACTGGAGCTCGGATCTCTTACTTCTCCCATTCGACACTGGGATCAATCTCCATCGGCTCTTCAATTCGGGGCGGCGGATCGACCTCCACGGGTTCTTCCATTCGAAGATACATTTCCATAGGAACTGAAATATGCGGTCTTGAGAGTGGCGAGCGTGATCCGTGTATGACACTTTGGTGACGTCTCAATTGACTGGGATGCTTAAAGACTATATCACACTGCACATGTATGCGTGGGTACTTCGTGGCGTACACATGAACATTGTTGTAGAGTGTCTGCTGAATGGAACGTCAACTGTGAACGTCTTTGGGATACGCTCACTTTTATAGACAGTAACGCCCGTCAACGTCCAGCTTAACGCTTCAACGCCCTGGTGAACTGGCTCAGAAGCTCTCATTTTCATGGAATTGCCACTAATACATCGAAATGCAGTGACGCCCGTCGTTACGCCTTAACGCCCGCCTCAACACCTTAACGGTCTATCCTTATGCATTTTCGATCATCTATGGACAGACATCATTATGTTGGGGTTGAAGAAGATAATTTCCCGTCTCTAGCTGCGTCTCCATAAAGGTTGAAATGCCTCATGCAGGGTCAGCAGATTCTGGGCACAGGTAGTTGTGTTGATATCCTCTTCGGGTAATATCTGATTCTTATGCAGCAGAAGACATACCTGTGTCACCTATTGGATGTCATCTATGAGCGTGATAAGATGACAACGCATGCGTTGGTGCTGAACGGTGATTCCACCTTGAGCTGTATCAATAATAACATCGATATTGGCTTGACGTAACACTTCGGCTAGAATATCCTCTGTGTTGGGTTCAAACAAGGTGGACTATATAGTGCTCATGGTGAAATGAGGAAGATGGTGCCGTGTGGTCTATTTATAGTGGGACGCTTTTGGTCTTAATGATGCGTTCAAACAAATGTTTCGAACGCTGTTCTTTCGATTTCCTTATGGACCGGATCCTTGTCCAACAATTTCGTATAGGTCACGAGGTCGGTATACTGCTGACGTTAAGTCCATCGTAGTCTTGGTGCCAATGTGTTATGGGTTAAAATTGCGGCTTCCTCTTTCGAATACCCTTTGTGGTGAAACTTGTTTTCTGTCGCCCCCAACGTCTCGCTCATCTCGGCGTCCATACTTTCTTTGAACAAATGCTTCCATAGCCTCGAGTTCACATTGTGTTCATTCCTTGTACTTGCTTAGGTTGGTCCTTCACGGTTGGGTCATATTCCGCGACTGATGGTATGAAGGGGTGGGTTGCTGTCGCTGAACGGGCTCTGCCAGATTTGGACTCGCTGTATGGTGTGTGGGTATATGACGTTGTGGTGACCCCTCGCCGGGTAACAGGTGGGTCGTCAATCGGCGATCTTCGGGGGTATGAGCGTTTAAGTCTACGAACAGGTAGTCGTACGGACGACTTGTCGCGTCTTGAAACGCCTGCATGAAATGGTCGATGTTATGAGGATACATTCGACTACCAAACACACGGATTTGTGCTCTGTCAATGGGATTGGAGAACAACACAAAGTATTGGCAGTTCAAGGCAATATCTCTTGACGCCTTCCCTTGAGGAAAGAAATTCTGGGTCAGATAGATGACGGACAGATTGCGATGATGGGACCCTTTGGTGAATAGGTCCGCGAATTTCGAACTGTCCTTGGCCGCACTCATCAGGTCATCTAGCACCACGTTGGTCTGCTCGGAATCGAAGTAATACGGTTCGTCTATGTCGTGAGGAATTCTTGGGACGAAACTCACATTCTGTAATCGCGTAGTTTCGTACGCGGGCTGCCATTGGCTATAACACCATACAACGCGTGTCGGAGATGGTGTTGCCACACCTTCCTCTAAGAACTTCATCACCCAGAACGTCTTTCCAGATCCCGTAGGGCCGCTCCCCGTCATCGTATAGGGATGCTCTACTCCACTTGGTGGACCTATAGCGAGGCTCGGTGGTGTCTCTTGGTTGTGTTTGCATTAAATGTGCCTGAGCATACTGTTGCGACGAGAGAAGGTTCTCTGACAGAACGTACATGAACTCGACATGGTACCCGATCAGAGCGTGATTACAAACTGAGGCTAATTGTGTACAACCGAACTTATATGACATCTCACTCAACTTCATTCCTCCTCCTCTTCTTCCTCCTCCTCTTCTTCCTCCTCTTCTTCCTTCTCCTCCTCCTCCTTCTCCTTTTTCTTCTTCTTCTTCTTCTTACTCCTCCTCCTCTTCCTCACTCATCCTTCTTCTTCTTCTTCTTCTTCCTCTTCCTCTTCCTCCTCCTACTCTTCCTCTTCCTCCTCCTCCTCCTCCTCCTCCTCCTCCTTTTCTTCTTCTTCTTCTTCTTCTTTTTACTCCTCCTCCTCTTCCTCACTCATCCTCCTCCTCCTCCTTCTCCACCTCCTCTTCACATACGCTAAGGTAAATCTGCCAGGTAGCCGGATGGAAACTTGGAAGAGGATATGGGATTACCACCCACCTAGGTCCTGGAAAATGCGATGAAAATGAGCAAACAACTGTTTGAGGATATGCTGCCTCAACGGTATCCTGGCCCGCCCGACGACGATTAGAACACACGGATCAGAGCGAACATGGCCGAAGATTAACCTTTCTGAAATGGCGACTTCTGATTGAACAAGAGCAGCCGAGAATACATCTAACGGGCAAGAACGAATGTGACAGATGCAGCGCCAAATGGCGGCCTCTGATTGGACAAGAGTACTTGAGTTGTAAACATATCCAACGCGGCTCCCCCAGCTTGGGTATGATGTAACATTGGGGAGAATAAACTATGTGAAAACTTGTGAACGAGTTGATATTTCTTTCTCTCATCGGTATGCATCATGGTGTCAAGGCGCTAAGCTAGGGCGTTACGATAAGGCCTTAAGATCACGGAGTTAAGGCGTTATGCCAGGGTGTTAAGGCGTAACAGCGGGAGTTCATTTGGACCAGGGATGGTCTGGACCCCAAAACATCCATGATTCCCCATAGTTTACATGTAGGTGTAAAGTCCGTGTTCCACTTTTTATATTTTCGGGACAAATCCTAATTTTACATGCAACCCTGCAGATGCCACCATACCTACTTCCCTGGATGATTCCCCATGGTTTAGGTGTAAAGTCCGTGTTCCGCTTTTTATACGCCCGCCAAAAGGCGGACGTATTATGTGATGGCGGTTTCCGTCCGTGTGTCCGTCTGTCCGTCCGTCGTGTCCGGTCTATATCTGGGACAGTTTTCTGTCTACAGTTCTAATTTTTGGCTAGTGGGTACCCTATGGGGAAACGATGTGTCGCATGCCAAAATGAAGGTCAAGGTCAGAGGTCAAAGGTCACTGGCCTAAAAAACAGGAACTCACTGAAGTGTTCGTGTCCGGTCTATATCTGTGAACGTTTTCTATCCACTGTTGCAATTTTTTGTGAGTGGATACGCTAGGTAGAGACGGTGTGTCGCATACCAAAATTAAGGTCGAGGTCAGAGGTCAAAGGTCACTGTTGCCTAAAATCAGGAAACCATTGATCATTGACAGTTTTCTATCTACAGTTCTAATTTTTGGTGAGTGGATGCCCTAAGGGGAAACGATGTATTGCATATCAAATGTAGGTCGAGGTCACAGGTCAAAGGTCAGTGTGACTGAAAAATCAGGAAATCATTAAAAATTTCTAATTTTTTGTGAGTGGAATCAATAGGGGGAATGAAGCGTCGCATACCAAAATATAGGTCAAGGTCGAAGGTCAAAGGTCACTGTGTCCCCAAAATCAGGAAATTATTAAAAATAATATTTCTTTGTGTCAGTAGATACATTAGGGGAACACGATGTGGCACACACCAAAATGTAGGTCAAGGTCAAAGGTCAAGGTCACTGTGACCCCAAAATCGTAAAAATTGATAAAAATCATGATGAGTCCATTGAGAAATTCCGGGTAGCCGTTTGTCATGTACCAAAATTTAGATCCAGGTCAATACTCAAGGTCACTGTGGCCTCAGAATCAAGGTCAAAGTGTGTGACCTAAAAACCAGGAAATCATTAAAAATTACAAAAAATTTGTGAGTGTATTCAATAGGCGGAAATGATGTGTCACATACCAAAAATTAGGTCAAGGTCAAAGGTCACGATGACTCCAAAATCAGGAAATTATTAAAAATAACATTTTTTTTGTGTCCATCGAGAAATTATGGGGAGACGGTTTGTCATGTACCAAAATTTAGGTCAAGGTCAATAGTCAAGGTCACTGTGACTCCAGAATCAAGAAATCTTTTTTTTGTGTCATTAGATACATTAGGGGGACATGATGTGTCATGTACCAAAATGTAAGTCAAGGCCGAACGTCAAGGTCACCGTGACCCCAAAATCAGGAAATCATTAAAATAACTTTTTTTCTGCCAGTAGATACATTAGAGGGACATGTGTTACATACCAAAATGCGGGTCAAGGCCACTGTGATCCCAAAATCAAGAAATCATTTAAAGTTACATTTTCATATGCCTGTCGAAGACGAGGTCGTGTAATGCGATGTTGCGTTCTGTCCATTCATCCATTAACATTTGTTGTCCATGCGATATCTCTAGTTTCAAGGTATGGATTGGTACCAAACTTTGAGTGTACCTTACTCGCATGGCAAAGAGGAGCCATACATTTTGAGATCAATTTGTCAAAGGTCAAGGTCACAGTCCCCCAAAACTGAATCAAGTTTTCAGAGTTCTCTCCCCTACATGTTTATGGCATTTATCCTGTGAAGTTGTCTCCCATGTTTGAAACAGTTACATTTAGTTAAACTGTTGTGAAATAAACACCATACATTTACTAATTCAGTGGGGAGAGGGGTCCTTCATGAACTTCATACCTGTTTATTAACTCAAGAACAAAGGTTTACTTCATCACTTTATTCTCCCTTCATGAAAAATTCTCTCGGCTGAAAGGAATCCATTTGCAGGAAAACTACTATTTTCTTGTGTTTGACTATTGTCGATTTCATTGTGGGATATGTGATCTCTCGGCTCTTGCTTCAAGGTCAACTAGTTACCAAGAGTTAAGCCCATGTTAGTTTATCATTCAATATAAGATGTGATATATGGTACATTCTCAGAAGTACAAAATTGTAGACCTTTCTCTGGATTGCTAGCTACCAACTGGAATAAAGGCTATTAAACTACCTTGAAATTTGGACCAATGTAATTCCAGATATACGGGCGTATATTGAATCCCCTTGGGCTCTTGTTATATGTTCAATCCCATTCCTAAATTTACATACATGTACACCCACTAACCCACCCTGCCTCTCTCGGCAGGCCCCGATCCACTGGAAAGCGATATTAGCCCCTCTAGACCTGGCTGATAGGGGTTTTCCCTATTTTAAGTGTAAAGTCCGTGTTCCGCTTTTTATAGGTTCAAACCCAATCCAAATTTTACATACAGCCACTAAGCCACCCTGCCTCTCTCGGCAGGCCTCGAATCGCTGGGAAGCGATATTAGCCCCTCTAGATCTGGTTGATAGGGGTTTACTCTATTTTAATGGTAAAGTCCGTGTTCCGCTTTCTATAGGTTCAAACCCAATCCTAATTTTACATACACCCACTAAGCCACCCTGCCTCTCTCGGCAGGCCTCGAGCCGCTGGGAAGCGATATTAGCCCCTCTAGACCTGGTTGATAGGGGGTTTTCTCTATTTTAGGGTTTAAGTCCGTGTTCCGCTTTTTATAGGTTCGAACCCCATTCCTAAATTTACATACACCCACTAACCCACCCTGCCTTTCTCGGCAGGCCCCGATCCGCTGGGAAGCGATATTAGCCCCTCTATAGCTGGTTGATAGGAGTTTTCCCTATCTTAGGGGTAAAGTCCGTGTTCCGCTTTTTATAGGTTCAAACCCAATCCTAATTTTACATACACCCACTAAACCACCCTGCCTCTCTCGACAGGTCTCGAGCCGCTGGGAAGCGATATTAACCCCTCTAGACCTGGTTGATAGGGGTTTTCTCTATTTTAAGGGTAAAGTCCGTGTTCCGCTTTTTATAGGTTCAAATTCAATCCTAATTTTATATGCACCGACCCATGACTTCATCGCCCTGGAGGAGCGCTTCACTTCGACACCTCCCACGACCCATTTGGACCAATAGTGGTCCACCTCGACCCCAAAACGTCCATTCCAATACGCTTTTTCTACTGCGCATACGCGAAATGACGTCAGTTCCACATCAAGCCCATCCAATCGGATGCTCCCTCGAAAATGCTTCACACGGATACCTCACTCGACCCAATCGGACCACTAGGGGTCCACCTAGACCCCAAAACGCCCACCTCGATCTGCCTGGGGGGAAATTGGACATTGACCTACTTTCGTGGAGGCCGCGTGGAGGTCACGTGACGATCACGTGATCACGTGACCGGAAGTGACATTTGACCCCTGCGCACCATTATTAATATCCGGTATTTTGCGCATGCGCAGGGGTCAAAGGTTACTTCCGTCCACGTGATCACGTGATTGTCACGTGACCTCGCCTCCACGAAAGTAGGTCAATGGGACTCAATTTGCACTTATACTACTACTAGATACGCATGTAAACATCGTTGGTTGTGAAGTCAGAAGAACTCGTACAATGTATGCCTATATTAGAGCAGGAGCGGTCTGCTCCATTCCCTGGCCAGACGCAGGCATCGTGCCGATTTTCTCGTCTTTCGACCATTTGTGGTCATTATCTTCGTCATTAGGTGTGTCAGTTTCAAACTGCTTCAAATTTACTTCTTCCCTATTTGGGTGCCCCAATGTTCTACTCCCCACCTATATATAATACGTGTATGAGGGAGGCCTACTCCCCACCTTTGTTATAATGTCCTATAGGCCTACTCCCCACGTGTTATAATGTCCTATAGGCCTACTTTCCACCTGTGTTATAATGTCCTATAGGCATGATAGGCCTACTCCCCACCTGTGTTATAATGTCCTATAGGCCTACTCCCCACCTGTGTTGTAATGTCCTATAGGCCTACTTTCCACCTGTGTTATAATGTCCTATATGCATACTCCCCACCTGTGTTTGTCCTATAGGCCTATATGTTCTTCCGTATTTATTTGAGACAACATCAGCCGCCCCGTGGGGCTCTAGGAGATTGAACTGGGGTGCCGTTGTGCACACTCCAGGTCATGGTAAGAATAGGCCTCAGCCCCTCAGAGAGCTTGTCGTAAGAGGCTACTAACTGGGGCACCCGTGGAATTCCCAGATGTGAAAAAGAATAGGAACCAAACGTCGTGATATGACTGAAATAGTGTTGATAGCGACGTTAAATCATATTCACTCACTCACTCACCTCGCAAGTTATTAATTATATCTCTTAAACCTAATCCACCAATCTCCTATTACCTGTGTCCTCGAAAAGAGAACGTTATATTTTGTCGTCTCCGTAACGGTTGTAGCAATCTCAAAAGACACTTATTTGACATTTCGTTTCCGACACTTCTCAACGTAATTGTGGACAGCTTTATTAGGGTATTGTCGTTTAGAGGGAGCTCTGTTATCTGTGTTAGACTATTGTCTTTGAGAGGGAGCTCTGTTATCTGCGTAAGAGTATTGTCTTTGAGAGGGACCTCGGTTATATGTGTTAGAGTATTGTCTTTGAGAGGGACCTCTATTATCTGTGTTAGACTATTGTCTTTGAGTTGGACCTCTGTTATCTGTGTTAGAGCATTGTCGTTGAGAGGGACCTCTGTTATCAGTGGTAGAGCATTGTCTTTGAGAGGGACCTCTGTTATCTGTGTTAGAGCATTGTCTTTGAGAGGGACCTCTGTTATCTGTGTTAGAGTATTGTCTTTGAGAGGGACCTCTGTTATCTGTGTTAGAGCATTGCCCTTGAGAGGGACCACTGTTATCAGTGTTAGAGCACTGTCTTTGAGAGGGACCTCTGTTATCTGTGTTAGAGTATTGTCGTCGAGGGGGACCTCTGTTATCTGTGTTAGAGCATTGTCGTTGAGAGGGACCTCTGTTATCAGTGTTAGAGCATTGTCTTTGAGATGGACCTCTGTTATCTGTGTTAGAGCATTGTCTTTGAGAGGGACCTCTGTTATCTGTGTTAGAGCACTGTCGTTGAGAGGGACCTCTGTTATCAGTGTTAGAGCATTGTCTTTGAGATGGACCTCTGTTATCTGTGTTAGAGCATTGTCCTTGAGAGGGACCTCTGTTATCTGTGTTAGAGCATTGTCTTTGCGAGGGACCTCTGTTATCTGTGTTAGAGCATTATCCTTGAGATGGACCTCTGTTATCTGTGTTAGAGTATTGTTTTTGAGAGGGACATTTGTTTTCTGGGTTAGAGCATTGTCTTTGAGAGGGACCTCTGTTTTTAGTGTTAGAGTACTGTCTTTGAGAGGGATCTCTGTTATCTGTGTTAGAGCATTGTCTTTGAGAGGGACCTCTGTTATCTGTGTTAGAGCATTGTCTTTGAGAGGGACCTCTGTTATCTGTGTTAGAGCATTGTCCTTGAGAGAGACCTCTGTTATCTGTGTTAGAGCATTATCCTTGAGAGGGACCTCTGTTATCTGTGTTAGAGCATTGTCTTTGAGATGGACCTCTTTTATCTGTGTTAGAGTATTGTTTTTGAGAGGGACATTTGTTTTCTGGGTTAGAGCATTGTCTTTGAGAGGGACCTCTGTTTTCAGTGTTAGAGTACTGTCTTTGAGAGGGATCTCTGTTATCTGTGTTAGAGCATTGTCTTTGAGAGGGACCTCTGTTTTCAGTGTTAGACTATTGTCTTTGAGATGGACCTCTTTTATCTGTGTTAGAGCATTGTTTTTGAGAGGGACATTTGTTTTCTGGGTTAGAGCATTGTCTTTGAGAGGGACCTCTGTTTTCAGTGTTAGAGTATTGTCTTTGAGAGGGATCTCTGTTATCTGTGTTAGAGCATTGTCTTTGAGAGGGACCTCTGTTTTCAGTGTTAGACTATTGTCTTTGAGAGGGACCTCTGTTATCTGTGTTAGAGCATTGTCCTTGAGAGGGACCACTGTTATCAGTGTTAGAGCATTGTTTTTGAGAGGGACATTTGTTTTCTGTGTTAGCGCATTGTCTTTGAGAGGGACCTCTGTTTTCAGTGTTAGAGTATTGTCTTTGAGAGGGACCTCTGTTTTCAGTGTTAGAGTATTGTCTTTGAGAGGGATCTCTGTTATCTGTGTTAGAGCATTGTTTTTGAGAGGGACCTCTGTTATCTGTTTTAGAGCATTGTCTTTGAGACGGACCTCTGTTGTCTGTGTTAGAGTATTGTCTTTGAGAGGGACCTCTGTTATCATAGTGCTAGAGTATTGTCTTTGAGAGGGACCTCAACTGTGCCAGATTCTCAAAAAATATACACACTATTGTTTCCAGTGGATATATTCCGGCAAATAAACACTAGAGGAAATACATCTGAACATATTCAAATATAGTTTGAATAGGATACTATATATTTCAAATATGATCCACGGTCATCTCACTTGTCGCTCATGTACATGTAGATCATGTATTTATGTTAGTCGAACATCATCATCGTTTCTAGAGAATAATTCAGGTATATTGATCTGACGAAACAAGCTAAGGTATATGAGAAGATGAATTTTACTTTCCTTATCGTATGCTTACACTGTCGCCCCTCGCCGCAACATGAGGTATGGTACATGTATGCACGAGACCTTGATCTGTCGATAGCTAGGTTTGCGAACACGGAAACACCAGCCTTGGAGTCGGATCCGAAATCAGCGACATGTCAGATGGGGAGTGTTCTTTTTATGTCTGGTTTTAGTCAGATTGGTTACCAAGTAAAGCTAGAATGAGAAGTCCTGTTAATTCAATCTATCGATCAGACGAGCATGTTTTCACAGTCATACTCCCAAATACTTTCCTTGCTTTGTAGAGACAGATTCTTCCAGCGGATTTTTTTACACTTTCGAAAAAGAAGATATACTTTGGAAAAAAGAGAACCCTGTGGCTCTCCTATTTGATGTACCCATGACGCTATGCACAGTGTGGAAATACCCAGAAAATTATCCTAATATGATAAGAGTCCGAATGTCCAAAGTAGATATAAAGAAGCTTTATTTATTTTGAGTTTAAAGAAACTATACTTCTAAATTGCGTTCATGAAACATGTACATATAGATGAATATTTTTTGAACTGACTCATTACCATATATTTATATCAACAACTGGCACCGTGTAGTTTCAGGAAGACAACAATGTTGGACTGAACAATTTGAGAAATAACAGCAATCTCAATAAATTCTCAATCATCTAATTATGGCGTAAAGATGTTCTCGGCCGACATTTTCAAAGTGAATATGGCGCTATTTTCGTATGGATAGTGAGAAGATACCCCCGATAAAATTAATCTGTTGTGTAATATTGCACTGATATGATACTGTCCCTAATAATTCGTCTCCCGAACTATATTCGAGAAGTAGCTTCTTGCTCTTCAATCTGTAATATTTCGTAAATGTATCATTTTCACCAAACGTAGAAATTGATAATACGAACATACTCTAATACGGTGTAGACTACTCCCCTGACACTCTCTCATTGTCTAGCTGTTGTAGTGCAGAACAGCATGAAGCGGAGAGATGTCTTCGTCCCAACGGACCCTCTGGTTTCCGGGAACAATGACCAGGATGATGAGGTAGGCCGTCAGCGTGCCCAGGAAAAAGATCCAAAACAACAGTTTATCTATGACGTAGGCGATTCTGTGCCACTCCACTATCACCACTTTCTTCTGGAAGAGCTCTTCCGAAGTTTTACTTGTGTTGCTGTTGTCGTTAATGGTCTCCGAAAGCAAGGCCTGGTTTTCCTCTTTGTATTGGTTATCGTTGTCGTCGTGATATTTCTCTCTCTGAAAACAACTATCTGGAGCGGGAGCCTCGTTGTCGTAACTTTGGTTGCTCTCCATCGCCTGTGCCTCGCTTTGAATATTGCTGGATTTCGCACCATCTTCGGAACTTGCGATAAGGTTGTCACCACCGGATTCGTGGGACGTTCCAGTGGTGTCTGCCCACATAATGTTCCTGTCACTCGGTTCCCGTGTGATTCGGCTGTGCTGTTGTTCAATGTCCAGCCAACCAATCCTCATGTCCACACCAGTTCTGTGAGCTTTTCTCGGGTGAACTTCAACTCGATGGAATCCTCGCGGATGTCGACTATCTTGGATTCCGGATGAGCTTTGAGGTTGTCCGCCATCTTGACTACGCTTCTGCGTCTGCGATGCACTGGAATTGCCGTCTCGCTTTTTAGTTTTCTTCGCGACTTTGGTGTCCGGTTCATCTTTTTCTTCATCCTGTTCGATGGAATAAAATACGGATCAGATGAATGGATTCCTTGGGAACAATATCCTGAACCTATCAGACAAAGCCAGTGTATTTATTCTAGAACAAAGTAGGGGCCATCTAAGAGTTGTTCAATACTAAATTTGGATAATTAATTGATATTTCCTAGTGTCTTGTAGACTGATAGACTGAATGCGTTACTACTAAAGCGTAGCTGTTCTATACTCACCGTGTTATATTCAATATTATTTTATTATTATTTCATTATTTAAAAAAAAATTCATGGCTTCAAAACAGTGCCTGTTGTGGCAATGTTGTAGTGCAGCGGAAATCTCATTTGCGTACACTTCGCCATCCATAAGATGGCTTGCGAAACGTGTGTCGCCATTATCGAGGAGCGATATCCGATACTCTACTGTATACTGTTCGGTCTTCATCGGCGGAGAACAGACTCGAGAAATCTGATAAATTACAGGTTTTTTATACCATTTCTGAAACCTATATTGTCTGGGCTTACAAGAGATACAGATATAAATAACTTCCCTAGCATCCAAGAGATGTTGTAGATCTGTAATTTTGAACAAGTAGGACAGCACATGACTCGAAAATGGCGGGTTACGTTGGGGTTACGTCGGTAGAGTTTAGCTGATTGATTGACGACACCACGTGGTGTAGTTTTCGGGGGAAGCCCCATTACAGTTGCCGAAAGTAGGCTGAAAATGGATATACACGATCCCAGGGTCAGTCTTACCGCGTATAGATGACCCAGATGGTTACAGGTTGTGGAAATCTTTTGCAACAACAGACACGTGATCTTAGCATTCGCGTCGATGTTCATTGCATGCAATGGAATAACAGTTGTAAATTTTTTTAATTTGGAAAGTATCTAGATCTATTTTCCCTGTCCCAAGTCGACCTTTATTCTATTTATTACTTCGATTCCATTTTCTTCCTAACCCTTCCCCACTAATAAGAAAAAATATGAAAGGCATTTTTGAAGAGACAGTAATGGGAAATTAAGAATGTTTTATGGGAATGCAGCAAAAGTAAATCTGTTTACAGGTAGTGGATGACTGGGTATTTATAATCGGAATGTGTCAGAAAACTATGAAGCTCCACTCTAAAGTTTTGACGTGCAAAGTCTTGTTTATTCCGTCTGCCATTACGATTTTATGCCCCAAATATACATGCATGTTCTAAATCGGCAAACAGTATATGCATGAAGTAAGATGCCTCATGGTCAAATTGTACATACCAGTGTTATCCCTTCTGCCATGGCATTGATGTCGTGATGTATACGGAGGATACAGGACAGTGCTCGCAGACAGATCCACCTCAGCCAGGCTGGTGCCCGTGGTGTGCGAATCCCACGATTATACAGGTTGATCACCAACACAGCCATGATGACAGAGAACGACGTCATAGTCATGACACAACACAAATAAATACCTGCAACGACAGACAAGGTATACCAGTATACCAATCACATTGTCATAAACAAATGTTCATGATCTCAGGCATTCACTCATGCAACCGTCGCTTTCGGGTGCTCTGTTCTCGACACAAAGTTTCACCCATATCAAGACTTCTTCTTGACCTTCACAAGGTTGAAACAGCACCAAAATGGAGCCCATAAAACGTTTTTTTTACCTCTCCAGTTTCATACTGAACACGCCCTCTAATATATAAATAACAATTTTCACTTCAATTATGCTATTTATTCATTGTATCATATCTTACCCTTCATCATCTTCTCCAGCCAAGTCGACGTACACCACGTTGCTCTGTAGAGAGCTTTGCGATGTAGTTGATTTGGCTGGTGAAGATGGCTCTTCATTTTCATTCCAAATTTTGTGCATATTGAATCTTCGTTGAGCACAAAATTTGGATGATCAGAGAACTTGCTGAACGCTCATTAAACATGCTTTTTCGTTTTAAGTATGGATGCTAATATCCTTCATGAGTTATGATTGACGGTAATTTTCGTGGAATCACTGGATTCGCCAAAGTTAAATAGGCGCGAAAATTGTATCTGTTATATAGCTCCCCGTACTCACCTATAAGAGGAACAGACTCGGATGTGGCAGGAACCTCTTCGGCTATCAGCAACATAAACATGGAGAAGGCGAGGAAGACAGACAGCCCGAGCGTGACCTTCTCACATGACATCGCCGGTACCCAAAACGTCAGCAGCGTCAGCACTGATAACATGGTGCACGGGATAACGACGTTAAAGATATAGAAGAACGTCATCCGTCGTATTCGAATCTTGTACATCATGTCGGTGTGGGTGTCCACGCAACACGACTGTACTGTCTTGTTTTTCTTCAACGATACCGACAGCAAGTCCCACTCGCTATTGGCCACGTAGACAGACATATCTACGGTGTTGTCGTTGTCCATATTTTCAAATGTCAGGGCGTCACCATTGTAGTTCCAGGAACCAAATCTCAGAATACATTCCTGGTCATCGAAGGGGAAGTAGGTTATGTCCACTTGACAAGAGCTGCGCAGCTTGACCGGAACTGGCCAAAGAACTGTGCCATCGAAACTGACCAGGACGTACTGCCCGGTGACAAACCCAGTGGAAGATTCATCCGCACTAAGGATTCAATAAAAAGCAAAATTTTAACTTAGCCCCATTTCGAGGACAGACTATACAGTCTAAACGTATTCAATATTTCATAGATTCAATACTTGCATTTACGAGTATCACATAAGCCTTGATTTACAAGGTATGAAATAACAGAATTTCAATTTCTTTCATGCATATCCCTTGATACTGTGATGCTGCGGACTGTTACCTTCCAGGGCACAGAGGTATAATTACACAGAAACAACCATGTGAGGACTAGACTTACCCGCCCTCATTCCAATATGGCGATAGGTAGGAGTTATCATTTTGTTTGTACATCTTGTCAGAAACTTGAGTGGTTCAACCGTTGCCGGCAGTTGTCGTTTTACATAATTTCAGGATTATGTTCCGCACTTTGATTGGCAGATGTTTCTGGAGTGGAGTGTTCCACAGTGGGTCATTCCCACATTTAACCGAGACGATCAAACACAATGGGCTCAAATTCATAATGATAGCTCCAACCTGTCCATTACTTTGACGAGGACAGAGGCTCAGTCTGTACGAGGACTTACTTATTGTAGATGAACGTGTCAGGTAGCCAGACATTGGACGACGGGATCCTCATCGAGTGGACATTGTTGAATCTTGACGGGTCCCATGATAAACTAGCATCCTCCCATTTCTGGATGTATAAAGAAACCACGAGGCATGATTATAGAATCTGCAACCCGAATATCAACAATATACCAGTAGTTCAGTCCTTCTAAGGTTTGGCTTCACACTAATTGCAATATAATGTTTCAAAACTGTTCTCTGCCTTGAAACATGTCCTGTGTCACCTATCAAAAATCGTGCTGGGGAAATCGGGAAAATACAGCATTGTCACCACTTATTATGACAATAAGAAATCCTTGAAAACTAATGAAGGTATGCTTTGAAGGCACTAGTAATCTCATATAGTTAAACGAAAGGCATAGGTCGTAATCAATAATAGATCTCGAAAAGTACAATCTTAATAAATTAATATCCTATCAATGCTCCCCAAATCGTACATGTCGCTACAAGCGGCATATCGAAATGGGGAGCAGATAGGATTTAATTTTAATTAGATTGAGAAAAGTAGATAGCAATACGAAAGTTTAATGCAAGTCTGTTGGGGAAGCGAGGCAAAGGGTAGCAAATGTGCAGAACGATACTCGATGGAAATAACACACAAAATCTATGTAAAATGGTACGTAAAATGTGGAAAATCGATCGAATGGTCAGAATCACGGACCAAAGTTATGTTTTGCGTCTGTATTTATTTCTTTATTTCTGTTATCATGTACAGTAATACTAATTAGATTTAGTCGATATGCTATTGGAAATGGTCTTCAGGCTCCATTCACATTCACAGAAACGAATGGCTGCCCAAAACACACGCGCTCGTCCAGCTTCTCTCTATGTGCAGATTAATTCGCATCTGCAGTGAATCACTCTCTCATTGAAGTAGATACCGGTATATGTTTGAGGGAAATGCGTTACGTAATTTTAATAACATCGACTTTTCAACATACAGTATGACATAATGTTTGTGTGAATGCGCAAGAGCTAATGAGATTTTTCTTTGCACAAATACATGGTTTTCAAAGGATTCGCCTTCTGAATCGGTATAGACAAGATGTCTATATGTAAACTGTGATGAAAATCTAAGAAGGACAGACATATGTGAGTTTACAGTTTTACGGAAATTAAGTAAATTGAACAAAAAAGAAAAGTACCCGTATTTGATGGGGGTGAATCCAATGCAGAAAATCACTCTCAAGACGCTTTCCACGTTTCCCAAAAGATCACCAAAACATCGCCAACGTTAACAAAATTTCATTATGCTATCTACTGATCGATTATTGGATAATTGGTAAATAAAACCCACCAGCTGTCTTACCAGTAGGATATTAGATGATAGATGCCTGAGTATATGTTCAATAGACAATTAATTACATTGATATATATTAATTTTTTCGATGCTTTTCGTCCCGTTTATACTTAAATAAAGTTATTCCAACTGCGATCCGAACAAACCCGCATTTCCTGGATAGGGCACACTGATCTCCATGACGTCAAACATGACAATTGCGAAGAATAACTCGACATGATAACATGGGTTGATGTTATAGGATATCTGGAGAATAAATATTAAACCCTCTGTCTAATTAGCACATGCAGCTGTAATACGAGACTGACATTAATGAAGGCATATGGAATCAGCGAGGAATTACACTCTCCAGAGGATGACATGTATAATCTATAATATCAATGGCGAATCTTCGATTTATGTCCTGACTTCTGTCTGCCTGGTATCGTTTTTATCCCTCCCCCAGTGTTGGTCTAGTGGTATTATCGTCATCAAGTACGTCCGTCCGTGCGTACTTTAGCGAGATATCTGCAAAACTGTTCCACTGATGAATTCCAAATTTGGTATGCTCACTAACCTAGCCAAGAGCCAGAAGCCTATCGAAAATGAATTCGTTCCGATAATTTATATGGCTGCTTTGACACCATAATCAATATTTCTATGATCATTCTCTGTTAATTTTTTTAGTTTTTTTTTTATTCAGTTCGTCACTCAAGAGCCAGTCCCCGGCATGCCATACATATACATTTCACAAGAATGATATATTCTACAGCAATATTTGCAGAAAAACAAGAAATTCGTGCCAACCGTGAAACAAACTACATACATTCGGTTGGTTTGACAGTAGTCCTTAAGTCCCTAAGAATATTCCACCTCCGCAATTGAAAAGCCCTCATGCTCAAGGAACCATTAGCAAAAAATACAAGCAGGCATGAAATGAAAATAAACAGAAGCTAATTTAATTATTAACAGAAAAAAGTGTTCAGCAGATTTCAAAGATGACACCATAATGTTCCTATCACCTAATCTGTATCACTGACCTGTAGTTTTTAATCCAACTAAATGTTCTACTCGTTTTCGATGGTATGTATTTTCATATTTAAGCCACATGAACGACACTGTATACTGAATATTCTGTATATCTGAAAAATATTCTTCAAATTGAGGATGTAGTTTACTCACCTGGTCTATGAAGACGTTTGTGGTCAACACCTGACTTCTTTCGTCCTATACAATATACAATAAATGTAATTATATTATTACTGGTTAACACATGAATAAATAATATAGATTATTGGTCAATATTCTGACTTCATTAATCGTATAGCAAATAGGTTAATGTTCAACCTCAGTAGTAAAGTACTAAATGTAATTCATACCCTGACCTCTATGACATAGAAGGTCTTTTTCTATGTCACAGAGGTCAGCGTATGGTAGAAAATTAAAACTGTAGTAACTCGGCTTGACATATTTGAGTCAAAGATGAAAGCGAAAAACATTTAGAAAAAAACATATAAAAAAATCTATTTGAATTTTTAAAAAATTAATTTCCATAATTTATCGCAAATATACGTAGACATCTACTATCCAATATCCTACAGGCCAGGCAACTGTGACCATGTGGGGTACCAGAAAAGTGATGTTTTCGTCATTTTCCTTTAAAATTCCTACATTTCTGAAAGGGAAAGTGGGCAAAAGCTATTTTATTTCACATCAGATTATTATTTACTAATTTATCATGCAGTTTTTGCGAAGAAATACATACATTTTTGTATATGTGCGGTGAGATGTAAATAAAAATGTTACTACTACTACTACTACATGTAAATAAAAAATTCGAAAATCTAACCGAAAATAGTAAAAAAAAAAAATCTTTTTTTTTGAAAATGATGTCACTGTGACGTAGACATTTTCTAGTAGAGCTTGGCTCAAGGGTATAGTGTAATAAGCTCCAGTCCCCTAACTCGAGGAGTAAGAGAAATGTTTAGGTGGGCCGAAATGCTCCCCCTCCCACTTCCCAGGCCTGGACAGATCCCAAATCGATAGGGTTAATAATACATATCTTCTTTAGAAACAACACGAGTATAGCTGTGTTGGTTCGACTAAAACAACACAAGTCTTGTATTGCTTAAATAGAACAAAACAATTGTTCTTTTGTGTGTACAGCCTGTTCATTTCTTGACATACAAAGGTGATTGCTCCTCTTGCTGGACAAGAAATACTGATCTATACATATGCTCCCCAGGGAGGTGTTCCTATTTAAAGGAGGGAATTCCGTGACGTAAACTGAACTGAACTCTGGCGCGAATTTTTATATTTGAAGCAGTTGTTGGTCTGAGGAAATAGGCCGATACCAGAGATCACTCGCGCATACATACACTTGGTCTCATAATCCTATATCGAATGCTGGGAAAACTGTCTGTACATCTGTAAACCACAAACAATATCTATCGGATCATCGACAAACAGAAAAGCTAGATTAATGCATTATAACACATACCAGATCTATGATCTGATTCAGACGGAGAGCAAATCTGACCACAGTAGCCCCAGAATGATTAGACATTGGTCGGACAGCGCGCTCGTAATTCTCCATTATCTCCTCGTATAAGCGCTGTTCGTCTGGTATTAACTCTTCAGTCTCCGTTGCTGAAAAAAAAAGAGACTAGGGGTTCAGATTTATATTTGACGTATCTGTTTATCCAAGAAATTATATCGTCCCATTTTTCTATGTTTGGGAAATATCGTGTGTGGCTTCAGGCACTTTGCGCATAACACCTGATGTGCTAAACTTTGTCTTTCTACAGCAAGAAGTATGACGAAGAACTATGGCATTAAATTTATCTCTGAAAAGGTTATATATTCAGAATTATTCAATAGAAAAATATCTCTGTATTACTGGAGATGTGATACTTGGAAAATATATCCAGTTTTGAAAGCTTTTCAGAGATGAACCTCCTTATTGGATATTTCTCCACGAGTATTCAACTTATTCTCAGTCAAATATTTCAATATTCAGAATTTGAAGTTAAAATTTCTTTTCTATGCGTCAGATGAAAGATCTGTTTTTGAATTCTAAAGCTAAGTAATAAGTGGACTAGGGCAGGTTTTGGACAAACGGACTCAATCCGGGATTATAGATCCCCTGTGAGCATTCTTTCATTCTGTTTGCATGAACATACACAATGACATGAATATATCGTCAAACTAAGGGGTTGTGACAAGAATGTTGATAGTGTTTAAGTACCAGTGACTTGTAGCCTCACAGCCAGACATTGTCTCCATTCCTTGTTTGTAGTGATGCTATCGTACTGTGTTATTAAAAGTGAGGACTTCCGAGGTCCCGATATCATACCATCGACTGGTTTCACGCTCCAGCGTTACTGCGGTCACAGTTTTCCTTTCAGCTTAATATAGGAAAGGGAGGATAAGCTGGCAAAAATAAGGTCAAAATATATCCTATTTGATAATGCTCATGCACATTAATACAGATTTTGTCACCTTATTCATGAGGAATGACAAATCGTGTATACTTGCTTACATTCAGCACAGTAGAACTGTGACAAATGCTAGCTAACGCGACCCGGACGGCGAGCATAGGGCAGGACTGGATCGCGGAGCTAGCTCTATGTATATCGGGTTATCGGTATCAAGGGAGAGGGAGGGTATTTGTTTGTTAAGTTGGTCGACGAGTTTCGAAGGTCCCTCCAACCCCGTCCTCTACCTATGTTACCTTCATCGATCAGCACCCGAGTCCAGTATCGACTCCCACCTACGGAGGCAGGGCCCTCATATCAGTCTCATCAGCTTTTCACTATCTAACCTACTCAGGCGCCCCAAATCTCATCCCTCTAGGCATACACTATATACCACGAAAGGGAAACTCACCGTTATCGGAGCTTGCATCAGATAGTGATATCAGGAGAAGATGAAGCAGGGTGAATGAGAATCTCAAAAGCTCCATCACGATAGAACTGATGATCAACCGAGTGTCGCTTGAGTGGTGGTCTATCTCTGTAATAAAACATTCAAGTACTGGTTACAAGTGAGAAAATATATTAGTTCATCATTCAGTAATATCAGAAGTCTATCAAACTAGAAATATGACACTTGTCTATCGGGTCCCGCCCAGAATGCTTCTACCACAGAGTGCAGCTAAGTGTGTATCGTGCGTCATATACATCTTCAAATAACGCAGCTATTAGATGTAACGTCTGACCCAAGTACAACTTTGGCTTCAATTTCAAGCGATCAGCAAACATAACCGCAGCAAAGTTCCAAGCCAGCTATTTTAGCGCCAACTGAGCAAGAGCCAACAGTGGCATAAGTCACATGTGTGTTAGGATCAATCGGAGCTGGGGATGCTGCCATGAAAAGAAACTCAGACCTCTAGTTCAAAAGACTTCTGGTACCATAAACTATAATAACGAGTAGTCTACAGGTTTCCTTTTTCTATTCGGGGAACATGCGCGTTTGTCAGCGATCAACAATATGCTCGAGGTAGAGTACATGTAAGTTTAGATTTCTTTAGTTAGAGTTTTTAATAAGGACCTACTTCCACCAGACAGTGGTACCTTTTATACTACGCTTACACGCGAGCCCGTATGGACGAGAATGGTATAGCAATTGCTCCGCTTGCCTGTGTGTCCGCCCTGATTCCGGAAACTAACCCAGGGGCGTATTCTATTAATGATGTTCATGAACAGCAAAATGACAGGGTGAGAGATACGTTCACTTCATCTCATAAAATGGATTGTGTAGCCACTGATAATATTGATAATTAATCCTTTGTTACCAAGAGATACTAAAATCAAAATAACGCGACTACTGCAATTCGATACGGAACATAGCGTATTCTCTAATCTTTCAAAGGAATTTGGTTAAAACCAGATCTACAAAAACCGCTCTCCATCTTACTTGTCGCACATGTAGATCTAAGGACAACACTCCCATCTGTTCTGAGTGCTGACCAATCAAAGGGCTTCTCCCTCCATGGGGTGTATGTTTGAAACGTCAAGCTGCCTCGGGGGAGACAGGCTCATCGCGTGCATGATTTTATACAGGGAAATATCTCTTGTAATTGTTCGATATATCTAAATTTTACTTATGTTTATCGAACATCATAATCGTTCATAGAGAATAACATATTCATCTGATGAAACGAGCTTAAACATATGAGGAGATGGATTTTACTTTCCATATCGTACGCCTATCTCCCGCACTCCACAACATCAGACGAACCTAACCGAAAGCTCAGACCACGGCTGCGTCGGGAAAGATAGGTTGACCTTGTGATTTCATGCACAGAGAAATATCTCTTGTAATTAATCGACAGATCTAAATTCTATTTATGGTTAATCGAACATCATCATCGTTTCTGGAGAATACAACACTGAGAAGATGAGTTTTATTTTATCGTACAACTGTTGTTCCTTGTCGCAACATGGGGCATAGTATGCACGTGACATTGATCTGTCGTTGGCTCGGTCTGCGAACACCGAAATGCTAAGGTTGCTGTCAGATCTAAAATCAGCGACATGTCAGATGGGAAGCGTTCTTTTTAGGTCTGGTTTTAATCAGATTGTTTTCGAAGACCGTGAACGGCCTTCATCTCCAAAGAGTGGCTAATGCACTGAATGAGGGTACAGGCAGGTTTGTATACATACATGCAGGTGAAATCAACTCATGATATGTATCATATCATATACATTGAATAGGTACAAAGATGTAGATGCCATTTAGTTAAACCTGTCCACACTGGGGTAGATAATGAAATATATTAAATCTATAAACACTCTAATAGATGGTACAGTAGACGATTATTGACATACCAAATATACCAACAGCAGCGATAACAGAGACAACTTTCCATAAACAACAAATTTTTCGCGGAAATTCTCTTATCATCAATATGAGGAGAAATAAGAAAATTTTCGTCGATCAAAAATGAGAAACGAATCGAAAACAGAAAAAAAGTATTAAAAAATAAATTACACTACCAGGAAAAGAAACAAAAAGCCCAGAAACTAAATTAAACGAATTAATACTGGCAAAAAGGGTATTATGATGTAAAACTATGAAGGATATAATCTCCAGTACAAAAACACTGTAAATGATGGAGGTAAACGGACTGCATATTCTTTAGGTCTAGAGAAATACTAACGTAAAAGAAATTGAGTCAAACCAGAGAACTGAAGAACTAAGAAAAAGAACTAAAGAGAACTAATAAAAAAGAAGCATACAAGTTTCTAATAAAAAAGAAGCATACAAGTTTCTAATAAAAAAACACTTTTAAAATGTTTTAGTCCGGGAGATATGTAACAAAAATGGGTCGATTGTGCACTTTGCGATAAAAGCATATTATTTCCTCGATTGACATTTCAACAACCGCATTATACACATGTACATACACACCTCAATAGACTGACACCATTATTAATCCTGCATGATTGACTGTTATTTTTTTGATTGCATATTGCCAGGCCTATGTGCCACTCATGTTCATCTTCTTGTTTTCATATACTCTGATTAGCTATTATCATGTTATTTTGTGTATCGAACTATTTCTGTCTTTGTTAGTCGTTTTCTCTTTTTCATGTATGAGAGCCCGTGACTGCTGTTTGTTCATCCTGACGATGACAAATAAAATTGTGTCGAAATACTGAGACTGTCGCCAGGCGTTTACTAAGTTTATTCTGAGTTACTTTGCCTTCTGCATTATGCCAAGCTTATCAGTGGATCAGCAAAATTTTTTGAACAGTCTACAACCAAACTTATGTCGCGATATCAAACTATAGATTGTGTAAGTGAACTGGTGGGTTCCATTGATTTTCATGATATTTGGAAGATAAATTACTTAATCTCCATTATGTGAAAGGTTGGAAAAGCCAAAACTAATTTCTTTAATTATGTACAGAATGCTCTGTTTCGTACAGACAAACTAGCCAAGTTTTATATTGTTAAGTGATATTACATCGATATATTATTTTGGTTCAAGGTCATATTTTAGATCATAAAAAATGCTTACGAAAATGACAAAACCAGACAAAAAGCCCAATTTCCAACGTTCTGAGCGTTAACAATGTACAACTTGGGTATTTTGTCTGTACGAAACACAACTTTTTGTGCCGCTGAAAAAATCTATGTTTTGTTTTATTCACGTAACGCCTACGGGAGTTTTTCGTGTTTTACTCTTAACTACTCGTTTAGAGAACAGAATATAGAGCAATCACCGTATTTGAAAAATTGATATTGTTCCACCTTTATTTTAATAATATGAATGTAACACCACTTTGTCTAGTGTCAGGGGCATTTGCGTTCGTCCCTGTTTGTTAAATGTTCGTGTATATCATGTGCAGAATCGAAGTACGCGTTTTGTACAATAATTTATAAGACTGCTTTACTTGTGGGTTATGTCCATTGACCAATGGATGCAAGACCTGACAAGCTGCTATTTCATGGCTTGGGGTGGATTTTTCAGGCTTTTTAGCTGTATTTCATGGCTTTGGGACGATTTTAATGACCTCTGGTTGCTATTTTGATGTTTTCTTTTCTTGTCTTTTCGTGATTTTCGGGTGTTTTATCAGGTTTTGAGTTGATTTCCTTGATTTTTAGTTGATGTTTTCTTTACCATGAATTGATTCGTGTAAAGCGTCAAGATAAATGATTCTAATCTTTGAAAAAACAAAAAATCTTGTCGCAACAAATGAACCAATTACACCAATTACAACCAATAGGTTGTTTTAAAAAAGTATATTGACTCTCAACAGACTCAAAAACAAAATGTGATGTTTGTAGTTAGAGAAGACTGTTAGCTGTTGTAATAGTGTTGGGACCTGAGGGTTACGGGTTCGGGGCATGGCATACTATATAATTCGATGTATATCACCGACCTTAATCGGGGTACTTCCAAAAAGAAAAAGAAAAAACCCCACACAAATGACGTCTAGATATACACATCATATCTAGCCATGGTTCGTCTGACAAAGTCATACCCTGGCAGAATATGGATTTGGTATAACTATAAGACTGTTCCGATTCACATTCGGAACTTTATGACCTTCCTGTCCATACTCATATTTGAGCAAACTAGAAGCCAATAGTCGTATATTTCATCCCCTTTGAACTCGGTTGTAAGTATCCGTGATTATTTTCACAGGAAGGATGCACACGTGCCTTTCTCTCAATGAAATCAAAGAATCTGTCCTACAGCGTATTCGCAGTATAAACTCGGCTTGGCTCTGAACAGGGCGAAACCACTCCATTCGTTCATTGCGTTGAACAGACAGTCCATTTAACAGACGCACAGTGTGTGCTTGCATGCGGGGATGGTAGAGAGTAGCCAGACATGTATATGGGGAATGTACAACATATACCAGTTTGGCTGTGCCTGCAATGTAAAAGCTACGAACGTGTATACACCTGTCAGTGATGGTTCTTCACCTGTCACACTCATCTGACAAGAAAAATCTCATGTCTGTAGAGGGTGAAAAATATTAGGATTGAAAATAGGAGAACTCAAAACCATCGGTTTTGGTTAGCGGCGAATCAATATATGATACCGGATATACTATAGTTCATTTTATTGCATTCTTGACGCAAAGCAAATAATTATATGATAATGAAAGCCAATTACAAAATTGCTCTGGTGCTTATAACGGAGTAGTAAACGTATACATCTCCGTATTATCAACATCACGGTTCTATTTTGGGTGCATTCATGTTTTCGCGACGTTGAGAGTGATATACGGGCACTTCGTCAAGAGTGAAGCGGTTTATCTATAATAATCAGTCAATCCCTCGAACCGGAACAAATTTTGATAAACATTGAATTGATAACCAACTAATTGCAAAGCAACGTACGTATATTCGATCGCTCATAGTCCAAAAGGGTGTAATTCACACGTCATGGGATTCAGGCCGTGAAATATCTCCACAGAATACTTGATGTATATTTAATGACATTTTCGTTGCGCCTTGTAATTATAACCCAATGGAAGCAGGAGTATATATGTTCTTTCAACGTACTGGCCCCGGTTATCGCCTTAATTACTAGTTCCTCGTGGCATACCAAACGGATGCAGAAAACACCACGTTATAGAATAAGAATGTAATATACGTACCTAGAGTTCAGAGTTTATTGAAAACGGTTTTCATATGATTTTATGAGACGGTTCAGTATCTGTACTAAACGCTCAAAACTATTCAGTTGTATTCTCTGAACTCGAAACTCCTGAGAACCATTTGTTAATCTATTCCTAAGAGTGTGTACAATGTTAAAACAATTTTGGATCTCGGCAAATTCTCGGATTCAAGGTGGAGACCAACACCTCAGGCATAGATCCTAATACATTTCGAATAGAAAATTCAATTTCGCATAAATAATCTAATCTTCGTTGTACTGAAAAAATAGGTTCGTTATTAAAAATTATGCAAACCTTCATTTGAATATGACTAAATTTGTTGCTATATATCTGATTTTAATAGAAATAACATGGAAATAGGGAGGAATTGTAAAAACAATCTTGTTTTGGCGAATTAGAAAGAAAATTAAACTTGCGAGAGAGTTGAAACAGAGTGATATACGTGTTATCTGAAAAATTGAGAATAAATCTGTGCGTTTCTGTTGAAGAATCTAATTTGATGATTTCTCCTCTTTTCCCTCTACTTTCAGTGTTGATCCAAGAACTGGATTATCCCCATGATGATCTGCATCCTTAGCATCAAAAGTGTCAATAAAATTCTATGTTGGAGAGGTGTCAGTCTCCACCTGAACAAATTAACGGTTACCGTTATTTTACAGGTACATGTTGTATGTTCTTATCTGGTCTGGAAGTGACTGAAACGGTCAATTCGCGGTCCATTTCCAGTGATCTGGAGCAGTTTCAGAGGTTTCCTCCGGATATTTATTGGACCACTTGTATTGTAGATGGCGCTGCTGTATGATTCATCCGGGTATCTGTGCAGTCGGCATAAATGTTGGAGCTGGGGGTTGATATAGTGATGTACTAAGAGTATTTACATAATTTCTATATTACAGCAGTAATCAACGTTCAGACAGTCGAGTTGTCGATCGTAAAATCTGTGGAGGAGGGGGCGCTTCCTACGCCTATTCGTTCTTATCCGGTCTGGAGGTGGCTGATACGCTATGGCTACCGATACGGTCAACAATTCAATTACGACATTAGTTGTCGACCTGACAGCTGCTAATGACACAATTATGGCACGAGTAGTTGCTACAACGCCCTCGTATATGCACTGTCCATCATGGGTTTTTCGATAGCTAGCTGCCAACAGCACTTCTAAGAAAGTCTACACAGTGATATCAACAATATTTCGAAAATATGTCATCAGAGCAGGCAATGGGCGCTGATAATTCATGTCTTATCAAATAATTGATTGACACAGGAATGAAATAAATAGACTCTTAAAATAATAGGCTTATAAACTGGAAATCCATTAAACTGAGAAGATTAAACTGCAAAATTGTTCAGACTGTGACAAAAGTTCGATCGCGTAAGTTGCCACTGACCTGCCACTACCATATGGTAGTGTAATTCCACACCCATGCTGATGCTAACACATGGACATGAAGTCCACCTTCCGGACTGAAAACGTCGCTACGACAGGCAATTACATTTAATACCAGGTTATTGTCCTTCGAATCGATACAAATAAATAGCCTTCACAGTATTCACAGAAAGAATGCTGATCTTCAGTACAACATGGAGAGATTGCCGACAACACATCTTTAAACTTGCCGAAGAAACACAGTTTGAGTTTCAGTAGTTACACGATATAGTGAAAGCATTGAAATGATTGTTGTGAGAAACAATAATTATCCATCTGTGGAGAGCAAACCACAACCCCTGTTATTCACTGTTGGTATCGGTTCATTTCTCGGGAAGTATCTATACTGGAGACTTGACAAGCTTCTTCTATACGTGATACTGCAGATATTTGGAATCCTCCCTAGTTCTTGAAATAGTATTGAACTTATAGAAGGAAAGGGGGAGGGCAGTTACTTTAGTTTTTGTTCGGCTTCAAGGAAATTGCAGTCCTTCCTGATATTCAATCTGATTAAAATCAGATCTACAAAAAACGCTGCCCATCTTACGTGTCGCTTATATAGGTCTGGCATCATCACCCCATTTCCATGTTCTGAGTAGAACCTGGGTTTGATCATATTTTGCTCAACTTCAATTAATTTTGAAGACATTTGGCATAATTATTCGTGAGAAATGAAGACAACAGTAGTAAAATGTGTCTAACCAGGTTAATGCTCCCTATCTTTTTATAACATGGGGGATGTTTTCCTCTCCATTTGACCTTTGATTCCTATTACCGACCGTGAGTGACTGCAGGGTGACGAAAATGGGTCAACTGGTTTCCACGAGGGCTAAGAATGTAATAACAGTGTTTTCGTGAACGAAGTAGGTCAAGCGGAAGAGACATCAGCAAAACAAAGAATAGCTGACAGAACCGGCATTTTCCGCAAGTTTAACTATTCTTTGACGAATTAAAAGAGAATTGTTACCTGTTAGATGTTTGAGTAGAGAGCGAAAAGGAAATTTGAGTTATTAATGTCAATTGAGACAAGTCGTGGTCACAGTAAAGTAGCTTTTTTTAAAGGGCTTGCAGCAAATATGTAAAGTTAAATTCCACTCTGACTCTTGTTTATTTAATTGTGCGGGAGTTATCTCCTATATATTGGCTTGTTCAAAGCCTCCATTGTGTACCGAATCGGTCAAGTTAGACTCGCCTTGATGACGTAGCTCTGGTTTGGAGGATAAACACTACTACTACTACTACCACCGGTACTACCTTTCATCGTGGGATACCTTGGAGCAGTGAAGTAATGTGTCTATATGTGCCTAGTGTGGATGGGTAAATATTCAAAACGGTAAACTTTCTAAGATCGCAATCTCACATTAGACTATTTCCGTATTGGCGGAACTTAGCCTCTCACATAAAACGCACCAAAAGCCACCCGTGAGGAGCGTATGGCGATCACGTTGTGAGCCGGCTATGAGTATAGTGCCTTTGATAATCGAGCGGTTCGGTCGCATTTTATTGTGAAATGTTAATTTTAATCATGAGAACTAACATTCAAATTATACAAAAGTATTTCTATATTTAGTTGAATAACACTAGATGGTGCCGTGGGGCGGCATGGTCAACATCACAGGTGGCAGCCATGTTGGAGAGAAGTTGCGCCGAAAATTAATTGTTTCGACTGTCTGGCTTTAGTCGTCACATATTATGGAGCGTGTGCCTCTATGAATCCAAAATCTCATTGTGGCCAATCTTTTGTTTTTTCGAACACGTGACTTAAATTTAATTCCTTATACGGCGCGCCTGCTTAGTATCTGTAGTATTTTGAATTTCGGTTGTAAACAGGTGAATTTTCATTGGTCGATGAGTTGGTTACGTGATACAAATAGCTACCTACAGAGGTGAGTAGAACTGAGGCTTACGTCGCGTGATCTCTTTGATTTGGATCTATTCAAATTTGTTGTATATATATATATATTGTGTAAACATCAACCCATGTCTATAGTTCGGGGATAGATTAAGGATTTTAGAATTTTTGATGCACAGTAGAAAAAAAATATCAAAGAATATACAGTGATATCATGCTCATCCGGTGGAAACCAGAGAAAAGCAAATAACTGAACTTCTCCTATAATCTCCCACAGTCTAGTAGGCATGATAGACTTGGGTCCCTTGAATGTTGTAGCCTACCGCTGGCACTAAAGTGATCTCGTTTCAGGCTGTAGATATTCATGAATATAACCTTACAACACAGGCATTTCTCTAAGAGTTAAGCGATGGCGTCGTTCGGAGCATTTATATCGCATATGCAGCTGTCCTATTAACTATTATATATAAAACATGCAGCAGATAAAACAATAGATCTGGGGGTGAACTGACAGGAAACACAGAGAACAAACGCAAATATAACATAACATATATTTAGGTGAAGGCCCAGTTTATGTGGAGAAAAACTGGAGGACAGTTTATGTGGAGAAAAACTGGAGGACAAACTCTTTGAAGTCCGAGGGGAAGCAACATGGAGGCATCTCTTAAGTCAAAACATTCACGGATATTCTCAAATATGGGCGGGATGTTCGGAGAGATGATAAGTCCACGAATGCGCTCCGGATTATTTTTGATTGAAGTGGCTGGTATTGAAGTGGCTGGTATTGAAGTGGCTGGTATTGAAGTGGCTGGTATTGAAGTGGCTGGTATTGAAGTGGCTGGTATTGAAGTGGCTGGTATTGAAGTGGCTGGTATTGAAGTGGCTAGTATTCGTTGCGGGGTACAAGCTATCCGTCATGGCTCGGAAAGATAGACGAAACATGACTGATGTTATGTAAGCTGAATTCCGATATATGTTGATCGCTTTAGACGATAACTCTTACAGTATGGTCGTTGACATCGTAGCAGTATGGACACAAAGAAAGAAGACTAATTTCAATAAACCATCAAATTCTTATAAAGATAGATTTGAAGGTGGGCTAGTGACGCTCTCTTAGTGTTATCGATTTGTGTCATATGACAAATTCTCAGAGTAAATCACAACTAGATTTAAAATACGACAGCCTTCTAAAAAGAACATTCCAGCTGAATCCGACACAAACAGTAAGACGTTTTCGACATTTATATCGTCTTCGGTACAAGGTTACCGGACTGAAAAACGGCTTAGTGTGTGTTTAGTCCTGTCTGTGGTGATGTAACACGACTACACAGACGTATTCATACCGGATCATACATTTTTTATGACCCTTTATCCATAAAGTGTCTTCAACGTAGAATCGTTAATCGCCTTTGGACAACCACATAATTTATTCAGTTGAAAATGTTTGTCATCAAAGCGGATGTAGCGTTATATTTCTGAAATGTCAGATGAAGCCACCAAAGAATAAGCGGCTGAGGGAGATTATGCTGAAGGCATTTTGTTGGGGAAGAGGGGGGGCGGGGGGGCTCCTACCGCTAAACCATTGGGTTGAATAGAGGACAGGACAAAGCGATTCTTTGAATTGGAGCGATATGCAAGAGGTGGGAAAAATTGACGACGTCTGGCGACTAAAAAGCAACCATATGACTCTACAGGAAAGGATCCCTCGGCACCTAATGTTCAGACCCGAGAATACGATGGATTCTCGGACGTAGCCTTAGTATCTCAGCCGCGCTTTTATTGCAGATGTTCATGTGGAGACTATAAAGAATCCACCGGATGGAAGAATCATTTTGAGCGTTGAATTAGGCTGTTTCACTCGAATAAATAACCTTGAGAGATGGGCCTTTCGCATGCATTGCAATGCGTTTATTAATAAACACAATTAGTATGGCTCCAAATTTTGAACGTGTAATGCTAATAGTGTTAATGTGTTAAAGACAGGCATCGAACCCTTTTACCCCTGTGTGCGATTGGTTGGCTATGTGTTGTTTAACACGTTATGTGATTGTTTAGCTCTTATATTGTTTTTGTGTTATCGCATTTATAAATGCTACTTTTAACTTGTAAAAGTTTCCCGTCAAAGCTTCGAATTTATCACATAATAGAGAAATGTCAATTCAGGGAATGAACTTGACGCAGTTGCGGTGTATGTAGGAATTTCGCAACAGAATCGGCTTGTGCTGTCAACTCGAATCCCAATTCAAAGGCGATCGACGAATCTAAGTTGAAGGCCCTCTGTTATACCGATATGATTACGTTTGTTTAGTCTTTCGCCTGTTATATCATCACAGACAGGGCTAAAATCACACAGAGCCGTGTTTCAGTTCCGTAACCATGTACCGAAGCCGGCAGTTTTAGCGCAGATGTAGATATGTAGAGCTCCCGCATATTTCACTTTTACTACAGTAAATTTCGAACCCATTTTACTGTATGTATCTGGTTCAGCTGGAATGCTCCATGTTTTAAATTTGCTGTCATGTTTCACAACTAGTTGTGTTTTACTCGAATAATTTATCACATGACAGAACCTGATAAAAAAAAGAAAAAAATAGAGCATCACTAGCTCATCTTCAAATATACCGCTTTGAGACTGCGACATTTTACTTGTCTCGGTCTATTTCCTTCGCATCCAGACTGGTACAAGGTAAACGAACATACTTTGTTAAGATCCATAATCATACAACACATTTGGAAGATCATGGAGCTTATACTTTAAAACATTCACACAGTAAACACTGATACTCCAGCATGCGTTATCGTGATTCACAACCGACTGTTTACCAAATTCGTGCACTTTTCCGTTGTGCCGGCTACAGTAAAATTGTTAGGTACTTCCCCCATATGTAGCTGTTCTAAATTGTACTCGTTAGCGATAGAGCTCATGCAATTTGTCACAAAGGTGCAGAGCAAGACAGAAATATTGACCTGAGAAAACTACTGTTGACTTAGAGATCATGTCTTACAACAGTTCCTAGAGTTACTGCAACTCCTGATTTCCTACCCAATCAACCTACAGTTGGCAATATGTGATGGAGATCTTCTATCCGATTCAACAAATCTAAGTTTACGTCTGCTCATTATTATGTATTCTTTGTCATTTCATTTAAAAAGACAGTAGGAAAGCTGGATACGCGATAGAAATGCTCACGTGAAAAAAGTTTGTAAACGAATCCATCGCAAAACTCTTAGGAGGTATGGCCGTGTTGTAAAGTGACATAAAGTTTTTAGTGTAATGACAGCGGTAGGTTCTATTGAACGTCTTATAAGGTTAGATAGATCACCGATTTAGATCTCTAACCATCGCCACTTCCGAAATATACATTTTTGACATTAATAACTCAAATACCTCAAATATCCTTTTCCGTGGTCTACCGAAACATCTAACATGTAACAAGTCTCTTTTATTTTCTCAATAATAGATAAACTTGCAGAAAATGCCGGTTCTAGCTCGACATTTGCGAGATACCGGCAATGATGGCTTTGTTGATATCACTTCTGATTGACCTACTCCATTCACGGAATCACTGTGATTATATTCTTAGCCCTCGGTGAAACCCGTTGACCCAGTTTCATCACCTTGACGTCGATCAGAGTCAGGCAAATGGGTTATAAGTCAAATGAGGAGGAAACCAAATGAGGAGGAAATCATCCTCTCGTGTTAAAAGAGAAAGGGAAATGTAACCTGGCTAGACGCCCTTTACTACTGACATCTGAGTATTTTTATCAACTCCAGTAAAGATATAAAACAAATTGTGTTTTTCAAGTAAACTTTCATCAACCTATCCCATAACACGGGGTATCCGATGTGAAAGGAAAGAATTCTCAGGAAACAATGTCCCTTTTCATATGTTTCTCTTTAGGACAATATGTCTTAGCCGAGATGCAAATCATGAAAAATGCCTTAGCTGGGTTGAAAGATTGAGCCGGAAATTCTTTCCTCCTTTTACATGGAAGGATATACAGCAAATTTTGTAGAGGGAATGAGAATGTATAAATATTCCCTGACTTACAAAAATTTATCCAAACGTTTATATCAGTGCGAAGTAACCGTCTTTTTTTCGACATTATTATGAATCGGTTAAACGAGAGTCCGCTCAAAGTCGGAGCATACGCATGTGCCGTATACATGTACATTCACCTCATTATGGGGTATTTTGCGTGTTAACCCCTCCCGGAGTGCTGCAAACGGGTGATAACTTGCGTTGTCGAAGCTGCAAACGCTTTTCCATATGCGTACACATTCGTGTTCAAATTAAATCTCAAAACTTTATCGGTTTTATGTCCAATTACACCGGTGGCCTGAAGGCTCCGGTCACGACGTCATGACAGCCGAACAAATTACTTTTCAGGCAATACTAATATAGATTCTTATTCCCTGGCATGAGGGCTACTATAATCAATATATTCGGAATGCCTCGACAGTGTTTGTAACAGGTAACCCGTTGAGAAGGCGGAAGGTACCAGAATGTAATTGAAGGATAGCATACAATCACGATTTAAAAGATGGGAATCCGGTGTAATTGTCGAGACTTGGAGATCTTCTCGCAATATTTCGTTGATAATAAAAAAGAGAGAGAGAGAGAAAAAAGAAAAGAAATCTACATGTTGAACTATAACCCCAATCAGTGTGAATACTTTCAACAGATTTCCTCCGTATGAATCGATACAAAGCCATCTTCCGTGCTTCCGCTGGTTTTATTGAATGCCAGCCGGTGTCTTGTTCGGTTCGATGCTAAATGGCTGAGGGATATAAATGGAAGTGTGTGGTATTCAAGCGACAAGAAATTCTATCGACTAAATACAGCATATATGAGTAATGCCAGCGTACGTGGTTGACTATGTATATATACATTCTACCATGATCTGTGTAATCCATATACAATATTCCGAAATTGAATCACTGATATTATGTGCTGTTGAGCCAGTGTGATATCCCCTGCATGTACAACTTAAAACTCCGTATACGCTCTGTTGGCAGTACTGGCCAGTGTAAGTTAGAGTTGTGCTGTACTTTGCTCAACCTCGAGGAACTATGTACATGTACTCTGAGCTCTGGGTTCAGATATTGATTTGAATAAAAATTGGTGCATTCTGGTTGTTTCCAGTTGTTTACGCTGCATTCGATGGGACAATGAGTCCGACCACATTGGCAGTTATTGGTATAGCTTCTTGCACTAGAGAAGATGCCCCGTTATGGTACCATGTCTTCATGATTCGGTGCGGGCATAGTTTTGCTGTAAAAAAAAAGAAAATCCTCCCGCACTTTCTGTAGTGGAACCGTTATGGTACCATTAATTCAGTATCGATCGGAGAATAGACGGAGTTTTCATATATCTCTTCTAGCCTTTGTCGTATAGCTGCTTCATTACGGGTACCATCATGGTTTCGCTATGGAGAATAAACAATTCTATAGAGAAGATTGGGGAATGTGTTTTCTCCATTGTCTAATCACTGTGAACTCCGATCGGAGAAGAGATGATGACTGATTATTGTAGATTTCAGATCGCTTCTTCATTTATATTCCATTATATATTTCTTTTTTTTCAATTAATAGATTTGCCAGCACTAGGTCAATAGTTTAAAACAACAAAAGATAAGATAATTTAAAATTGAATGTAGGAGATATTACTGACTATATACACGGTTGTCTATCGACTTCTGTAGTTCAGTTTATAGAGTTCATCTATACTATAGTAGTAGTTAGTTGTATGGTTGTTTTCCATGTCTTCTAAGAGGCCTGCCTATCACATCTTAAAGGTGATGATTAGAGGTGATAATTTCATCATCAACACGACTGATGACCAATCCGAGTTTAGACAATAGGCCATCACCTTCGAAAGATGACGCCCGTCATATTAAATAAGATCATATGGAGCACATGTAATGTGAAATGAAACAACAACAATTTGCAGAATAATCAAACCTGTACTTCGTTAATTGATTGCTGGATTCTAATACATGAATACGCATCTGGTGGAGCTGACCATTTTCGTGAACTTTGACCCTTTGCCAAGACGAGGGTCATCACAGCAAGCCGGTTCTCACAACATAAAAGGAAATGACAGATATAGTCATGATGATACAAGCAAACCTGATTCTGCTTATTATCTCAACCCTCCTATCAGAAGAATTCAGTGTAAAATCCAACCTGAAATCACCGTAGAACCTGTCCGGTTCTACCATGTATAGCGCATGGTACCATGCGCTGCATGTGCTGCTATGTAATTCAGAGCACACACCTAATCGTATTGAGAAGCAAGATTTGAAGAGAAGGTATAACATGATAAAGGTCTACTCGTGCTTCCATCTATCATCTACATTAACATTCACTTACCCGATCTCGCTTGGCAATGTGGTTGTCTCTTATAAGCTTCATTCCAGGTTTCAAATATAGAATTGGCGATTTTACGATGCCGCCATGATTTTATTCTGCCATATTACTGCGATTGTTAAGCCTTACAGTTCCAGGCGAAACACAGCATGGCGCGAGGCCAGTGTATCACCACATACAGTTGGCTATATCGAACGCAACCAGTGAATATCGATTATTACCCTTCGTCTGTCAGCCTGAACAAAACGCAGGGTCAGAGACTCGGTCGACGACGATAAATTCTCCCAAGCTGAGTCTACCGGAGCCCGGCGCGTTAGGAATACAGTAACAGGCCTAAGGCAAACAATCTTTGTTTCTCATCAAAGACCCCTGAATAAGCATGATAAGTGGTGCGGTGATTGTTGCATTGTTGGTACATTTATATTTTTGATTCTGGACATGTCCCGATTTGGGACAGTGATATACGTTAACTATTTTTAGTATGCGAACCCGAAATATTCTGTTTCTAACGCCATTAAATAGCTAACAGCATTCTCTGACATTGATCATCGCAGTACAGACGCATTCAAAAGTTTGTGTTTCAGAGAAGAGCGCAGTTAATCTCCACAAACTCGTTTTTCTCCCAGCTGATAACACGGGAGGAAATGAAAATATAAATGGAAACGCACCTGATCATAATGATTTGTCGGGTTGTTCTATTGTTTGAGGCTCATTTTTTTTTTCTTGAGCTGCCGGACGATCAATTACATTTCCTCTGTTTAGGGTGATCATAACATGAAATCAATTACATTTCCTCTGTTTAGGGTGATCATAACATGAAATCAATTACATTTCCTCTGTTTAGGGTGATCATAACATGAAATCAATTACATTTCCTCTGTTTAGGGTGATCATAACATGAAATCAATTACATTTCCTCTGTTTAGGGTGATCATAACATGAAATCAATTACATTTCCTCTGTTTAAGGTGATCATAACATGAAATCAATTACATTTCCTCTGTTTAGGGTGATCATAACATGAAATCAATTACATTTCCTCTGTTTAGGGTGATCATAACATGAAATCAATTACATTTCCTCTGTTTAGGGTGATCATAACATGAAATCAATTACATTTCCTCTGTTTAGGGTGATCATAACATGAAATCAATTACATTTCCTCTGTTTAGGGTGATCATAACATGAAATCAATTACATTTCCTCTGTTTAGGGTGATCATAACATGAAATCAATTACATTTCTCTGTTTAGGTGATCATAACATGAAATCAATTACATTTCCTCTGTTTAGGTGATCATAACATGAAATCAATTACATTTCCTTTTAGGGTGATCATAACATGGGAAATAAATTACATTTCCTCTGTTTAGGGTGATCATAACATGAAATCAATTACATTTCTCTGTTTAGGGTGATCATAACATGAAATCAATGCATTTCCTCTGTTTAGGGTGATCATAACATGAAATCAATTACATTTCCTCTGTTTAGGGTGATCATAACATGAAATCAGTACATTTCCTCTGTTTAGGGTGATCATAACATGAAATCAATTACATTTCCTCTGTTTAGGAGTGATCATAACATGAAATGTCAATTACATTTCCTCTGTTTAGGGTGATCATAACATGAAATCAGAGAATTACATTTCCTCTGTTTAGGGTGATCATAACATGAAATCAATTACATTTCCTCTGTTTAGGGTGATCATAACATGAAATCAATTACATTTCCTCTGTTTAGGGTGATCATAACATGAAATCAATTACATTTCCTCTGTTTAGGGTGATCATAACATGAAATCAATTACATTTCCTCTGTTTAGGGTGATCATAACATGAAATCAATTACATTTCCTCTGTTTAGGGTGATCATAACATGAAATCAATTACATTTCCTCTGTTTAGGGTGATCATAACATGAAATCAATTACATTTCCTCTGTTTAGGGTGATCATAACATGAAATCAATTACATTTCCTCTGTTTAGGGTGATCATAACATGAAATCAATTACATTTCCTCTGTTTAGGGTGATCATAACATGAAATCAATTACATTTCCTCTGTTTAGGGTGATCATAACATGAAATCAATTACATTTCCTCTGTTTAGGGTGATCATAACATGAAATCAATTACATTTCCTCTGTTTAGGGTGATCATAACATGAAATCAATTACATTTCCTCTGTTTAGGGTGATCATAACATGAAATCAATTACATTTCCTCTGTTTAGGGTGATCATAACATGAAATCAATTACATTTCCTCTGTTTAAGGTGATCATAACATGAAATCAATTACATTTCCTCTGTTTAGGGTGATCATAACATGAAATCAATTACATTTCCTCTGTTTAGGGTGATCATAACATGAAATCAATTACATTTCCTCTGTTTAGGGTGATCATAACATGAAATAAATTTCAGTAAGTTGAAAAACCTTCGACGGGCGTCGGCTTTTCGTCTGCTTTTGCCTTTATCCTATGTGTTTTAGTGGATATTATTTTATTGTGACACATTTAACAATAAACAAATCCGGTATTTTCGGAATCAAAATATCTGCTGTGATATTACATGTCATGAAATGAAGATATAAACGAAAAAGTCAAGAATGGCACAGATGAGACTATAATTACAACAAAACAATAGAAAGGGAGCTCATTTTGGTTTGACCGAATGCTTGTTGTAGGAAAGAGTTTAACTAGGCCCATGGGCATATATAGAAAGGCAGTTCAGCAGATAAACGCTGTTGCTTGATTGAGGGTTGGGACAGATACCATCCATTGCAAGTGAACTAATAATCTAGAATAATCTAGATTTCATTGCACTGTACTTTTAACTGATTGTTATACTCGAGTATGATTTTCAGAGACTATCGATTGACTGGCTGCAATAGTGGAGATAGTAAAACTCAAAAGAATAGCTGCTTCCTGAGTAGCAGATTTCTTTCCCAGAGTTTCAATTCAAAATAGTATCTATTTGTTTGAAAAAGCCCCCCAAAAACACACAAAAGACTGGCCATAATACCAATATGATCCGTATGCAGTGGTGCTATTATTATACATACACCCGGTACTGGCACTGAATGAAAGTATTAGAACACATGAGAGCATGAAACAACAAGTGGCAAATCTCAGAATATTTCAGTTCTCAGACATGTCAGATAGTATTATTTCTAAGTTTAAGTTCAATTGATTCATTAATTTCACTACATACATGTACATATATTCCTAACACCAGTCCATATGATGAGCTAGTTTCCAGATGTACAGCCCCTACAGCTATGGTAGGGCAGCTCTTTACACATGTACATGTTACCTCCTGAACTGTATTTCTCTGAGCTGAGGTCAATCTTTGGAAGAGTGACCATAACAGGCTTCCATACTTTAGTGTGTATTAATCTGATATCTTGAAGGAAAACAATTAACAGAGTATTATTTAATACAGGTAAGGGATCAAGTACATGCTAAGTGACTATATATAGGCCTACAAAGCCTGTCAATCACTGAAGGATAACTATTCTGGTCTTAGAAAGAATAAACAATTTGGAACTATTTTTATACGTGTACTGCGGACAACCCTAAAATCAGAAATTTTCTAGATCCCATAATAAAGGTGAGACAACTCACCTTTCTAAAAATTGTGAGACCCACAAGATGCAATAAAATAATAGCAATGCATCCACGTGAGATGCTACTATCGTCCCCAAGGGTGATAAATATAGACTCTTTAAGTGTGAGTGAGCCTTTTGGCCAATATCACCACTCTTATATTAAAGATCAGCAGATTATCCTGAGCAGTTTGACATATAGCATGTCTATGATCCTTTTACAGCGGTTGATGTACAACGTCTTGTTATTAATATTTGGCACATTCAATACAAATTGAGCACAAATGACACTGAAATGAATGCGAACTAACTTTGATAAGATTATGGCCTTTTCTCTATTGTAAGCTGTGAAGAAGTCAAGAGTAACTCACCATGCAATCAAATATATGCAATACCACCACGTTAACTGTGACAATGTTTTTTAAAGGATGGTATGCATATGGCCTATAACTCCTAATTGATTATAAGAAATTGCTACTACAAATATATCGATTCTGTGGAGGGCTACCAAATGTTCAAGTGCTCTCTTTGTTGATCACACTTCAGTTACGGTACATAATAACAATCTTCATGTTGTTCCAATCATTTCACCGTATGACAAGCTGTGATCTCATATGAAATCACGCGTATCTGACCTTTCGTGTGTGGTGTATCTCATTCGATATTTGATAATATGATCACAAAATGGCAACGACAAAAAAATGAGAAGGGAGCCATTTTGGCTTGACCGAATGCTTCTTGCAGGAAAGAGAAGGAAAACGAATCGGCTCACAAAAACCCTTGTGTATCATTCTGCAAGATAATATGAAATGGGACGAACACATCACCAACTCATACATCAAATCGCAAAAAGAAGCTAAATCAGTCTTTGGACGAATATGCTTGCACTGCATATATAGTAGTACCATTCTTCCTTGGTTGGACTAAAGGACCATTCAAAATTTATCCTGAGGGGGGGGGGCGGTGGAATTTGAGGGGGGTCACCAATAACTTCGAGCCCTACGAAGGGGGGGTCATGTGTAACTAGACTGTGTGTAGAGGGGGGGTCATCAGTAACTTGATAAATGATGATGATAAATGGACAGCTATTCAGCTAGGATTTCTTGAGCTTCTGTATGAATTTCATTTTAGGTCGAAGAACCAGGCTGGACTTTAGATCAGGAAACACATGTATCAGAATACGGCTTTGTTTATCCATGGAGCCTACTAAAAAAGTAGACTCTATGGTTTATCATAAGCCTAAACAGCATACAGTACCATAGATAGACCTATGTTCTGTTAGCATTAATCTCTGTACAAACCTCCTGTAGTGTAGTAGGACATGAGACCGGTAAATGGCTTTATTATACACCTATGCCCCTGTCCTATCCTTATAACATTATCACGCGAGTCCAGTATTCTCCCATATTGGACAGTTACTTATTGGACAGTGTATCCTAGCAACGAAGGGTCATGCTTCGCCGGGACTATTTTTTATTTACAAACGAAAGGTCACGCAAGTGCAATAGCAGACGATAACAACATAAACATGGCGAGCGATGACACGAATGTTGGGACTGATCTTGCAAAGTGGCTGTCCGATCTAAGTGGAAATGAACTTGATTTAATGTTTACACCATTTGAGGAGGAAATTTCGGTATCCACAATCAGTGTTGAAACCAGTACGTCCTCGAGAGATGTTGCAGTTCCAAATGTGCAGACGTTCATAGATTCACAGAAAAAACAAAATAGTGAGGAGCTATACTGAATAACTGTACATTTAACATTAGTCTCACATCCCATGAATGATAGATAATCACTTTTGTATCTGGTATTGTTGAAAATTTGCGCTAAATCCTCCCGCGTGACTGTTCAGAACTGTTTCCCTGGGAGCGCGTGCTGAATTCGTGACCTATTTACCATATGTTGACTGTTCTATATCAATACGCCATTCACAAATCTGTTACTACGTATTTTACTACGAATGTTACAGGTACTTGTCTTTATGAAATTATGAATATATTCAACTTTGAAAACATACCTCGTGTTGCTAAGTTATCATTTAGCTATTTAGATGTATAATAAATAGGTTATTGGTTGAATACTGACTGATGTGGACTCGTCCTATTTTTGTGGGGCGAATGTGCGTCTTCGCCCCACAAAAATAGAACTCGTCCACATCAGTCAGTATTCAACCAATAACCTATAATTATAATCATATTTACTCTTCTCAAGATGTATTAAAATCTAGGCCCCTATTCATACCAGCTAGATTTGAGTTACTACACAGTGCATCTAGCAAATCCTTTATCTAAACACATCCAGGTGCAGTGCAGCCTGGACATTGTGGACATTGACTAGCTAAATGAATATAGCCTGCATTTTGAGACTGAAACAAACCATTCAATAATTAGTCTAGTAGCCAATTCTCAATAGAGGCTTAAAATCGATTTTTACTACACCCCCCTGTGAGTAAAGGTTTGGCATATTTTTTTGAGAGATATACCTTTCTAGTACCAGGGAAAACATGTTTGCCATTTTGTATCACGGTCAGAGCTGAAATTTCGGGGTTTGAAGAGGTGGCTCTGGAAAAAACTTAGTGACTTAAAAGAATGAGGTAGGCGTACTAAAATTTCCATAACTTTGTCAATTTTTAGTCAATATGCTATATTTTATCATACATGTGATCGACAGTAACAAGACATCCTACATAATACCAAAAAAAATCATTGGCGAATAAACGATGGCATTACTGAGGGGCCGTTTCCAAATATCGGATAAATTCATCATTTTTCTCATATAATGAAATAAAATGTATTTTTGTAGTGAACGCGCCTTGATAGTTTGAAGCCAAATTGACTTATAATAGTGTGACGGGGTATGGAGAGCTATGCCTGAAATTTTCAGCCATGTCGGACATCTCAGCAAAACCAATGACAGGGGCCGCGGAGCTGTAGCTCCCCCCCCCCCCAACTTTTTCAGACGTCTATTATTTTTTTAATTATTTTTTAAACGTAAAGATCGACAACCATGCAACTGGTAAACAACTCGTCTGTTTACTGCATAACTAAATGAACAGTTTCCCGATTAAAATACCCGGGGGTAAATCAGTGCATAATCAGATATTCATTATGTAAAGTTGATCTCAGCGCTGTCAAGGGCAAATAATCCGAAGAAGAAAAAATGAAAAAAAATGGCGCTGTTGTTTGTGGCCACAGATGAATATATAAATCATCTGTGACTACCTTGGGACTGGCTCCTTTTTAGTAAATGTTCGTGAGTTAATCGTGTATGGCCGATTCTACATCAACTGATCATGGTTTGGTCGGAACGTTTCTGGCTATTCAGATGAGTATAGCCTACATTTTTTTTGAACTCCTGAAGTTTGTTATTATTCAGAGCATCCCATAAAGATTGAAACAGCCAACTCACATAAGTGAAGATAGAAGGTCTGAAATCGCTATATGGGATTTCAACAGGGTCAACCTCATCATCCAGGGCTGCCATAGCCACCCTATCAGCCTCAGTATTACCTACGATGCCAACGTGACTAGGCAACCAACACAATCAATATCAATCTGTTGATCAAATCTACAGTCATGTAGTTGTAGAATACCCAAGATAGTGGGATGGGTCGAAGTTCCACTTTTAATCCCTTGGAGGCATGACAGTGACTCTGAGAATATGATATATTTTTTTCCTTTTAGTGGACTCAATACCTTCTAAAGCCAACAATGTGGCTTTTGCTTCTTTTAGTTTTGGAACTAAAGATAGTAGCACATGCCACTCTCTCACCATCTTTAGAACCATCTGTATAAATAGCCTTATGCGATCTGTATTTCTCTCTCGGTAGACCAAATTCTTGTGTATACAAGAGCTGGCTCGTGCTGCCATGGTGGAATTTGTAAGAGCTTGTTAGGTAAAATTTGACTAAGCTTAAAGGAGTACTTACCTTATTTTTGAGTGTGAGTTTATTTATCAACAGTCGTATTCCAAACCTTATTATTATATAGTGAGGCAGATTGGTGTAAAAAATGTTCATTTGATGATAAAAGCATGAGATTTGGTATATAATATGAATATACCCTAAAGAAAAAAAATAGCTATAGGGCCATCGCAGATTTGCCCCTTGACCTCAGTGGCAGCCATTTTCCAAAATGGCGGACGGAATATGTATATTTGTCATTATCTCAGCCCCAAATCCACTTAGAATCTTCATTTTGGTGTCTAAAAATAATATTTTTTGGGGCAACGATTGAATTGGAAACCTGTATGTACAATAAAAATGCTAATTTAACAACAATGTGAATTTTGGTGGCCGAAACGTGCGGGGGGGGGGGATCATCGTATAATCTTCTAGTCAATAGGGACCACAGAACAGTGCTTTAACCATCATCCAAGTAAAAGTAAAATCCCAAATTATCACCCCAGTTGCTGATAAATATACATACATTTACACAAAAAGTGGTGATTATCCCGGAGGTTTGTATCGTCTGTAAATAGTTTATTAGAAATATATAACACTGAAGGCTAATGGAAATGTAATGATAAGTCAGGCAGATTGGTGCAAAATATGAAACAATTGTTCATTTAATGATAAAAGCATGAAATTTCGCATACATTAAGAACATGCTCTAGGGAATATTTTTAGCTATAGGGCCATCGCAGATTTGCCCCATGACCCCAGTGGCAGCCATTTTTAAAAATGGCCGACAAAATGTATATTTTTCAATATATCTGCTTCTAGTCCACTTAGAATTCTGATCTTGGTATCTAAAAGAATTGCAACAGAACCAATATAATTGCATATAATTATAATTTATACAAAATAAATTAAAGAAAAGCTAATTGTGACAGCCATTTTGAAATTAAGATGACCCGGATATTGAATATTTTCACTTTGAAATACCTCCGTGTCATGTTAGCTTAAACATGCTGATCTACACCATTTCTGACACTAGTTGTGGTCATGAGAAAATTGCTGTAAACCAGTAAATCAGAATGTTATTAAACATTGTTCAATGATTGTAGAATGATTGTAGAATGGGTATTCCTCAGTGTTACTTTAAAGGACTGATCGTTTGACACACTTTGAGTGTCCAGATATTGATGCCATATCCAAAGAGCATCGTACATCTCATTCGCGGTCACATAGGCCTCCACACAAACACAGAGCAGTACACTGTAGAACAGCCTTGACGCATTTACACTGCTTCTTGCAGCCTTTCTTGCATCCACATCTAAGCAGTTCACGACAGGCATGAGAGGCCTCTGGCAGTGTTGTCCACTTCACTTCCCAGCCTCCATCGGTCGTTTGCAGCCACCCCCATTCACCAGGAGATGGTAGCCTGGGAACAGCTACGAACATCTGTGCCCAGACATGGCCTGCCTGGTAGGCAGCTCTCTTTGTGTGTTCCACAAGTGCAGCTCGAGTTGGTGGAAGGCCATCCATTGGTCTGCCCTTCTGAGAGAAGAGCTGCTTCCGTGCCTCGTTCACCTTCTCCTCAGTGCTCGTACGGTCATAGACGAGAACTACAAAGCGTTCCAGTGCCTCAAGTTGATCATCAACAGAGTTGGGAGTTGAAGCTAAGGTGCAGAATGCTGGGGTGACCTCATTGAATGTCTTCCAAATTTCCCACACAGTCTTTTTTCCACGGCCGGCAAAGGCTGATACTGTGTCACATCCGCTGAATGCATGTAGGAAGGGCAAGGCAATGCACTTCTCTGGACCAAGGGCACCTGCCATCTCGTGGGCTGGGAGATATCTGAAGCTTTTGCCTGAGGCAAATGCAACCCATATTTCATCAATGCTGAGCTGCTGAACTGTTGCTATAGCTAACACCAACACATCGGAGTCAACTGTGCGGATCATCACTTTGCTACAGCCTTGGTTGACAGCATCTGAGACATGCAGGAAAATCCTTGTATCAGCTTCCTCCTGAGTGCAGGGAGCAAGACCAGCAGCTTGAAGGCATACACACGGAGTGTGAGGGGCAAGGGTAGTCGCAGGCGTGTGGAATCTTCTAATGCTATCCCTAGAAACTGGCAGGAATTTCTCAGAAATGACGACAACAAAGCTGAGTTGTTTTCCTTCTTAAGCCTGAAAACAGCAAACCTTGAAACAGATAGCCAGATCATCGTCACACATCACAAGGACGTGCTCTGCACTCAGCCGAGGAACACCACTGGTCTTGCTCCCTGCACTCAGGAGGAAGCTGATACAAGGATTTTCCTGCATGTCTCAGATGCTGTCAACCAAGGCTGTAGCAAAGTGATGATCCGCACAGTTGACTCCGATGTGTTGGTGTTAGCTATAGCAACAGTTCAGCAGCTCAGCATTGATGAAATATGGGTTGCATTTGCCTCAGGCAAAAGCTTCAGATATCTCCCAGCCCACGAGATGGCAGGTGCCCTTGGTCCAGAGAAGTGCATTGCCTTGCCCTTCCTACATGCATTCAGCGGATGTGACACAGTATCAGCCTTTGCCGGCCGTGGAAAAAAGACTGTGTGGGAAATTTGGAAGACATTCAATGAGGTCACCCCAGCATTCTGCACCTTAGCTTCAACTCCCAACTCTGTTGATGATCAACTTGAGGCACTGGAACGCTTTGTAGTTCTCGCCTATGACCGTACGAGCACTGAGGAGAAGGTGAACGAGGCACGGAAGCAGCTCTTCTCTCAGAAGGGCAGACCAATGGATGGCCTTCCACCAACTCGAGCTGCACTTGTGGAACACACAAAGAGAGCTGCCTACCAGGCAGGCCATGTCTGGGCACAGATGTTCGTAGCTGTTCCCAGGCTACCATCTCCTGGTGAATGGGGGTGGCTGCAAACGACCGATGTAGGCTGGGAAGTGAAGTGGACAACACTGCCAGAGGCCTCTCATGCCTGTCGTGAACTGCTTAGATGTGGATGCAAGAAAGGCTGCAAGAAGCAGTGTAAATGCGTCAAGGCTGTTCTACAGTGTACTGCTCTGTGTTTGTGTGGAGGCCTATGTGACCGCGAATGAGATGTACGATGCTCTTTGGATATGGCATCAATATCTGGACACTCAAAGTGTGTCAAACGATCAGTCCTTTAAAGTAACACTGAGGAATACCCATTCTACAATCATTCTACAATCATTGAACAATGTTTAATAACATTCTGATTTACTGGTTTACAGCAATTTTCTCATGACCACAACTAGTGTCAGAAATGGTGTAGATCAGCATGTTTAAGCTAACATGACACGGAGGTATTTCAAAGTGAAAATATTCAATATCCGGGTCATCTTAATTTCAAAATGGCTGTCACAATTAGCTTTTCTTTAATTTATTTTGTATAAATTATAATTATATGCAATTATATTGGTTCTGTTGCAATTCTTTTAGATACCAAGACCAGAACTCTAAGTGGACTAGAAGCAGATATATTGAAAAATATACATTTTGTCGGCCATTTTTAAAAATGGCTGCCACTGGGGTCATGGGGCAAATCTGCGATGGCCCTATAGCTAAAAATATTCCCTAGAGCATGTTCTTAATGTATGCGAAATTTCATGCTTTTATCATTAAATGAACAATTGTTTCATATTTTGCACCAATCTGCCTGACTATCATTACATTTCCATTAGCCTTCAGTGTTATATATTATATATAAAATTTATGTTGACAGAATGCGAAATAAAAGAAATATTGACTATTTTGTTCCTCACCACGGCGTGCGCTGGGGCCGCCATTGCACCACTGCGTGCCGTTTTTAGATGAGCGGAATTGAGTGTATACTCATCTAAAAACGTCACAACGTCATGGAGATTTAAGGTTGATCGTGTTGATAATGCCGATAATTCGCACGAGAAGGAACCCAGTGAATCCACTGACGTTCTAGTTGATTTTAGTAGCTCAAGTGTGATCATGAAAATGTTTACAAACACAGAAGCATCGTCGTTCAACTCAAATCACTGCACAATTTGCAGAGGACGATCTTTTAGTTTAATGCTCAGCTTCAAATTTTGTCCAAATTGAATCGGGCAAGTCTCCGTTGAAAATATTGGGAAAGAAATTGTTCAATTGGCGGAGAAAACCTAAACCCCTTTCCTTTTAGGAATTACCCCAGTGGGATTTTCTGCGCCAGTTTTTTCCTCGAATTAAAACTCGCACCCAGAGTAATTCAAATGTCGGGGAACGTCCCTGGATCAAGAGTTAGCCATGATCTTGTCATGAATGCGGACGTCATCAGGCACGTCATCCCTCAGGCAACATGGCGGCGCCCGCATCGACCTCAAAGCGGAAACATGGCTTCACAAATTGTAATATAAATAATAGGTTATCGCCCTCAACGACAGTAAAATAGTTGGTTATATTTCTTTAAGAGTCTAACCTTTGTAATAGGAACTTATATAAAATAAAGTAAGTATTCCTTTAATACCAGCTGCTACAATGTGTGGTTTCATACGAATTCTAAGATGTGGAATAATGTAGGGTTTCTTCAAATAGAGATCCGCGAACTGAGGTTTGAAAAGGGCTATATGCAGGATTCGAGTGATTTGATCGCAATTTCGTTATATATTGCAATGATAGTTTAATTCTTCGAAGTTCTAAAGGAAACTCATTTGCTTCGACATACAAGCTTTCTTTAGGGGATGTTCTGAAGGCTCCAAGGCAAAGTCTTAATCCTTGATGGAGAATAGGATCTAGCTTTGCCAAGTTTGACTTGCTTGCACCATTGTAAACAATAAAGCCATAATCAAGTTTGGTGATCGATATAAATGGAGAGGTGTTTGCTGATCTCCTCCCCACTTATGGTTGGCAACTACCTTCAGCAAATCAAGAGCTTTCGTGCACTTAGCTTTCAAGCAATTTATATGCGATTTGAATGTTAGTCGGTGGTCAAACAACATTCCTAAGAATTTGACTTCTTTAACCACTTTGATCTCAGTTCCATCTAATGTTAGTACTGGATCTTTGTGCTGGAAATATTTCCTGCAGAAGTGTATACAATTTGTCTTAATTCTGGAGAATTTGAAGCCATTTTCTAAACACCATTTCTGAATTCAATTCAGACAAATTTGTAATGTTCTCTCAATATTGTGTATATTTTTTCCACTGCACGAAATGTTGAAATCGTCCACAAAGTGTGAACCATCAATTGATTTTTCAAAACTTCCGCCAAGCTGTTGATCTTGATACTAAACAGAGTAGTAGACAAAATACTGCCCTGTGGGACATCTTGATCTTGGTCGAAATGATCAGACATGGTTGTACCCAACCGAACTTGGAATTGTCTATCATTCAAAAAGTTGGATATGAAAATGGGTAAACGGTCCTTTAATCCCATAGTGTGAAGGTCTTTTAGAATCCCGTATTTCCATGTAGTATCATAGGCTTTTTCTAATCAAAAAAGATGGAAACTACATGTTCATTCTGGGCGAAAGCATTCTTGACATAGGAATCTAATATGACTAAATGGTCAATGGTACTTCTATTTTTACGGAAACCAGCTTGAATATCAGTAAGTTTCTTTTCAGTTTCTAGGTACCAAACACGGCGATCGTTTATCATGCGTTCCATTTTTTTACAAACACAGCTAGTCAGTGAAATTGGACGATAATTACCAGGGCCAGGCTTTGATCTGGTATAACGATGGCATTATGCCATGACGGTGGAAAGTCTTCTCTTGACCAAAGTCGGCCACGCTTTGATACTGGTATAACGATGGCATTATGCCCTGACGGTGAAAAGTCTTTTCTTGACCAAAGTCTGTTGAATATGCGTAATAGAATTCCTAGAGTTACCGGAGGGAAATTTAATTTCATTTTTCTCTTCCATTTTCTGGAAACTTTGAAATTTAGGTACATAATTATCTGACGAAGAATTTTGGGCAATTGTTTCGCCTAGATTATTTGCAATCTCTACACCTGATTTCCATCGTTGAGACGATGACCACTAGACTTGGAGCTTTTACCTTTTATTCTTTGGATCATATTCCAAACTTTTGTTATAGGAGTATGTGTATTGATCTTAGAAACATAATTTTCCTAAGAATCACGTTTGTTCTATTTCATGGTCCTACGATGGGTTTTGATTGAATATATCCCCTTGTTAAGCATTATGTGTGCTATCAGTATCAGGCTCTGAAATAAACCACTAAGGACATTTGATCATCGTTGGTTTATCAGCTTTGTGAATATTTTAAATCTACTTGACATGTTTTGGGGGTTTTATGTTAATGACTCGTGAAATTCTAAGTTTAATTTCATCAGGTTATGTTTGTCTTAACACAAACTGACTTATAACTAAAGAAATGTGCCGATTTATATTTATGTTTGTATAAAGCGTAATTAATTGGTATAATTTGGTGAGATTATGTGCAGTTTTGTTTTCTGTAGAACTGCATTGCAAAAATGATTTTCAGAAATGATCTCTTAATTATTAGCATGGTGTTAGCTTAATTTATCCCTATTTGCCCTGTATGTTGGGCTCCAAACACATAGTAATTATTGAAATTCTGAGATGGCCCCTAAGTTTAATTGTTCCTTTGAAATGACTGAAATGTGACAAAATCATTTTAATTAGATTTGTATGCCATTAGGATTGCAATTTGTTGATATTTTGGGTATGAGGCCATATAAGATCGTACAGGTGCACGTTACAAATTTAACTGAAATTTCTTCATTTGCACACACCTATGTTTATAGTGTGACTTTTCAGAAAAGTTATCATTCTAGAATGTTGAATTGTTCTCCCGTAGCTCTCCGTATCCAGTTGAATTGATCTGCATATATTCTGCAGATATACTTGACATCTATGCCCTGTAAAAAAAACTTTGGAATTAATTTTAAGCTAAATATAACGTATTTTATTGAAATTTGGAAACGACCCCCTGCGAAAGCATAACAATTTGTTTAAATGATCATTTTTATAAATCAGCATGATCTCTGTTTCATTGTGCTTAAATCTACACTACGGGAAAGCAAATCGACCTACAATTAACAATTCTAGAGAAGTTTCGGTACCCCTACCCCCTCTCCATAAATCGTGACATTTTCTTCCGAGGCACCTTTTCAAACGCCTATATCTCACCTCTGACCGTGATACAAGATGGCAAACATGGTTTTCCTGGTACTAGAAGGGCATATCTTTCATAAAAACATACCAAGCCTTTACTCACAGGGGGGTGCAGCAAAAATCTTATTTTGATATTTGGCTACTAGACTAAATGTATGCTGCCCCAAAGTTGAAGAAATAAATTGTGGCGTACTACAAGACAAGTTGTACTGACGGTAGTTAATGTCATGATGAGGATAAAATTATAAAATATAATAATTTTAATAGTTTTATAATAATAAAACACCGTCTATTTTTTGCAGGGTTTTTGTAGCGAAGCCGACATGATGAATGCATGAAATCAATCATGTCGGATTCGTCCGAATTTTTATAAAGTTTATCTCTGTGT